>CM060245.1:35965982-36071508 GCA_030555515.1 Acutogordius australiensis | reverse complement strand
GAACATTTAATTTTTTTTCGAAAATTAACTATAACTGAGTGTAAAGACTCTGTGATTGAAAGGGAAGCACTAGCAATGGTTTTTGGGTTTGCCGGGAATACCTTTTAGGTATGCATGTAACGGTAGTCACCGATCATAAATCATTGGTGGCTTATAAAAAAGACAATCGTGAGCTATTGCTTTCACCACGATTGCAAAGATGGCAATTACAGTTGAATAGTTTTGATATAACTGTGAAGTATCTTGAGGGGAAATATAATTACCTGCCCGATATGTTGTCGTGCTTGGTACAACATTTCGATGCTACAACAGGTAAAAATGTTCATCTTTCTGGTACTAGTATCAGAAATAGCTGATGCCATTCTAGATTCTGTTTTATCACTTGTATTAAAATATGTGAAGTTACAGATGATGCAGTCTTACGCACTTTGTACCATTTTTGCATGAATTGCATGTTGAAAGGGTTACAATTAAGCGTGGGGACACGGTAGTGATACCTGAGGCCTTACGCCAGACAATTTGTCAGGAATTGCATGCAGGGCACCAGGGTATCAACCGTATGAAGCTGCTAGCCAAGCAACTGGTATGGTGCCCAAAAATGGGTAAACAGTTGTGCGGGCATGCAGGCATTGCGCTGGGTTGGCCCGGGTACCCAATCATGACCGTCAAGCTAAATGGCCCGAGGTTCAGGGTCCGTGGGAGCGCATTCGCAAGGATTTCTTTGAGCATGATCAATGTTTATATCTTTTAGTTGTAGACGCATATTCTAGTTGGATTGTGTTCAAAAAAGTAAAAAGAACGTCAGCTGGGGCGGTTAGACAAAAAGATATGTTTAGCTTGTATGGTATAACAAAGTCAGTGATGTCTGATAATGGAACCGCGTTTGTTTCCAAAAAAATTTCCGGTTTCTGCCATTATTTAGCCATTCGACATATATTAACTGCTACTTATCACCCAAGTAGTAACGGTTTAGCAGAACGCTCCGTGGGAATTGTAAAAAAATGGTTAAAGTTGTCCAAACTCGAAAAAGACGGTACTTGGATGTATAAACTTTATCATAATAAAGCTCCCAGGGAGAATCGTCCAAGCGTTTCGGCACAATTTTTTAGGGGTTTAAAATTACCTTTATCTAATCGGTTGCAGAGACGTGATGCTAATATAACCGGTCCATTTAATAAATAGAAAAAGGGTGATCCAGTTTGGGCTCTTACGCTTACGGGCCGCAACAAAATTGAGGCTATCGTCATTGGATCAATTGGGAATAAAATGGTGTCGGTCAAACTTTTGGACGGTTAAGTGGTACGGAGGCACGTTGAACAGGTCGAAGGTGGAACACGCCAGTTCCCGATTGTGAGATTATGCGGTAGACCCTAATGCATGGAAACATTTAATAATTTTTAATTGTTTTTATGTGCTCGATATTTCTATTTTTATTAGATTGATTTTCGTTTATGGAAATACGCAAACAAACTTTCTCGTTAAGGATGTCACTGTGCGTACTGAAGCGACCGCTTCAGGAACAATCATTCCGGGTGACGGTTACACGGCAAGGATTTTTGCGGGTGCAGGACGATAGCCCTACTGTAACGCGACCGAACGAGAAGGCATCGACCTCTGGTCAAGGGAAAAAACTCCGTAGAGTTTTTTGCAAAACTTGTAGGGGTTTTCGAAAGGTAGCACACGAGTGTGTACCTAAGCCACTACAGGTGAGGTCAGCTCTCGCAGGTAAAGGACGCTTACCTTCGAGGACCGTTGGAGCTGATCAGCTCAAGCACGGTTCTGCCCGGCACACCAAAGTGGTTAAACCGAGGAGTCCCAAGTGATGGGATGCTCGCGAGGCAATTAATAGGCGGCAGAAGGGGGTTGCTGACATCTACATTCTGAGTTTCTAATTTGTGGGCAGAAGGGGGTTGGTGACATTAAAATTATACATCAAAAACAAAAATAATAAATGTTAATTTTAATATTTTATTAATAGCTATCTTTTCAAACAATATTTAATTTTTTTTATGCAAATAACTTATTGTTATCAATTTGATGCTAAATATATTTTATATAAATTTTGCATTTATATTAGTTTAAAATACTTTATTGTATTCAAAATTTATATTATTTTACAATATGTATTTTAATGTTATATGACTTTTACACATTGAATTGTATTCAAGATTTGTATTATTATTATTATATATTTTATTGTGTTTAACATTTTTATTAATTTTTTTTTGTATATTTTATTAATTTTAAACATTTGAGATTGTAAACACTTTAGCTGAGACATTTTCTGAGAACAAATATTTTTTAGAAGGCAAGGGGATAACCAGTTAAAGTTATTCGACAGGCTAAAAAAATGTTATTTATTTTTAAAGGCTTTTTTGATTGAATTGCAGATTAGAGAGATTTTGTTAAGGCCGATGGTGTCTAGTGGTATATATAAATAATCAGCCAACAGCTGATCCTTTAGAACAAAGAATTGTAAATTGATATTAAACAATTGTGGATTTAATAATTAGGTGAAAACCCTGAACTCATCAATCATATGAAAATTGTATTAATGGAACCGTTAAAATAATGCCGCTCACTTCACCATTTCCTCCTATCCTAATTCGCAAGATGACAGACAGCATTGTTTTAGGATCTACACCTGGTGCGGTACAATAAGCTTCTCTTTTACATTTTAGACACTATTACTTGATAAATCGTCAAAAATATCTTGATATAAATCTTAAAAAGACTGGGTGAAAACGGCCTTGCTTCAGGCCTATTTTGATAAACCCGGTTTGGAAACATTAAAAAATTACTACCTCGATAAATGTCCTTAATTATAGCCAAATTTTTTTCTAATTTATGTCGAATGAAATTATTTAAAAAAGGTTTGACGCAGTACCATGTCATGAGCCTTTTTAAAATCAATAAGGGCTAAATGAGTAGACAAATTAGATTTTACCCCGCACGCTTTATAATCACCTATACACTTCGTTTATACGAAAGCCTGCCCCCGTTCCCTGCATATCAAATTGTTACTTCTCTTAATAATTAACCGAGCCCCTATTATCATAAACAATCAAAATAAGGATAATTTGATAATAGTCCATTAAAGTCAAGTTGTATCTTTTTGCTATAAGAACCAATTTAGCCAGCTTTATAAGTCTGTTACCTTTAGCATATGATTTTTCAAAATCCTAAAAACACATTTATATAACGATGGTGATGGGTGCTAAGACTTTAACTTAAGCTTTTACAAATTTCGTCTGAAATAGAGTCCCGAAGCCAGGTGCAAAAATTTACATATTATTGCCTTTATAATTTCTTTTTTGGTAAATAGAATTTCTAAAATTCTCATAATAAACTTTACATAAAACACTGTCTCACGCTTCCTTAGGCTTACCACTTCGGCTGTAATGTTTCCGAGGAGAGCTTACTCTACCGTATATATCAATTAATTTAATTCGATAAATATGTAATTCAATAAGCCACAAGCATCACCTTAACCATGATTGAGTGTAATTTTTATAACAAAAACATTCAAATTCTTTAATTTCATGTGTAAAAAAATATACAAATATAAGCAGATTGCATTGCAGTGATTGCTATTAATTTAAGGCACCCTATCATATATAATGCCTTTAACACCAAGTTTATTCAGTTTTTCTTTATTTTCAGCATCGGATGAAGTAAGTCCCCAAACGACGAGCTTCAAATTTTGTTTATCAGCCCAGTCTGCGATATGAGGATGTCGGAGAAGTGTTTTGTCTAATATGCTTAGTCCCTTGGGGTGAAATAAAAAAAAAGATATTTACTATTTGTAAAAAAAATGGTCAATTGGGGCGCCAGGAAAATGATAATATATAAAAAGGTATAATAACGAAATTGTTGGAAAAAACAATTTAAGCGCTTGATAACGGTTTAATAATGGAGGTGCCGATATGGCATGGGCTGACTACTCTGCCCATACTTCGTCAGCATAACAACTGTTCTAAAACTTTAAGATTTTTAAGGCCTCAGTTCAACGTTAAAATATTTTTTATACTTTTAAATTTTCAAATTCTTTTATCAGCAAAGGTCGACAATCAATACGGAAAAAAAATTATGACACTGGAACAACAAATAACGTGACCGCCTTAGCCAATATATATTTTTCGAAGTTTCTTTCAGAATTCGTTTATTTCAGGTATATATAGAAAAATTTACTATTTTTGTTCAAGATTGCCTAAAAGAAAAAATTTAAAAAAAATTGCATGCTAAAATCATTTGTAACTTCCAGTTTTTATCTCAGCGAGAAATATTTTTGAGCATATCAAGCCCATACATCTTGTACAGAGATTTGGCACCCTAACATAGGACACGATATATTATACAGCAACAATTTTTGAGATCTTGTGTACATTTATATTGTTCGTTGGTTGTACTATTTTTTATGAAGTGTTTTTTTATATTGTTAGTATTTTGTAATTATGTTGCACATAATTGTTTTGATAATGTAATATTTAAAAAAGTAGCCAAGCTTAAATTGTTTTTTAGAATTTTGAAAATTTAATTAAATTAATGCGTCTAAGCTGAATTTTATATCTTTTTTTTAAATTTTTAGTTTTTTAGCCAGGGGTTTTAGCGTCCAAGGTTAATTCTATTATTTTATCGATTTTTGTTTTTTTAGAAAACCTCGGGGTCTGTGTCTTAACGTGGTTGCGCCCAAGGTTAAATTTAAGTTTTTTTTAATTTGATTTTATTTATAAATATAAGTGGGATATGTCTGCCAAGGTGTCAACTAAAATTTACAAATATTTTGATGCGTTAAATGTTAAACTTAATATATTTATTATTTTTTATATTTTTTTGTTCTTTTTAGACAACCTAGGGGGTGTGTCTCAAAGAGTTGCGTTCAAGGTTAAATTTATTTTTTTTTAAATTATATTTTATTGACAAATTTAAGTAGGATAAGTCTGCCAAGGTGTTTAAACTTAAATTTACAAAAATTTCAATGCGTCCAAGGTTGAACTTAATAATTTTATTATTTTTTCGATTTTTTTAAACAACATCGGGGTGTGTCTCAAAGTGGTTGCCCAGGTCAATTTTAAATTTTTTTAAAAATTTTGATTTTATTGACAAATTGAAGAGGGATAATATACTAGTGTAATGACAAGCCTTAGTATGTATGACAAGCTCCAAACCCGTAATGAAAAAGATTATAATTATTTAGTAAATTAAATTAATGATTGAAATTCACAATCATTATAAAACTGGTTATACAATTAATCAATTTGAGTTTGTATTTTAATATTCTAAACTCAAGACCTCTTAAACCAATAGTTTAACACAATAAACAATTTTATGTTTGTTCCTACCTACAAATAAATTAATAGCATTATACAGAATTTATTTATTAAACATAAAAAAAAATAAACATAATTGTTTTAGCAATATTAAAAAAACTTAAATTTAACCTTGGACGCAACCACTTTAAAACACACAACCCGAGGTGGTCTAAAAAACAAAAAAAATCAAAAAAATAAAAAAAATATTAAGTTTAACCTTGGATGCATTAAAATATTTGTAAATTTAAGTTTAGACACCTTGGCAATAAAATTTAAAAAAAAATTTAAATTTACCTAGGACGCAACCATTTTAAGACACACACCCAGTCCAAAAAAAACTGAAAAAATAATAAAATTATTGAGTTTACCCTTGGACGCATCTTTATTTAATATTTAATTTAGACAGCTTGGTGGAGTAACTCCGCTTAAACTGTCAAAAAAAATTATTATTTTATAAAAAAAATTAAAACCTTGGACACATCCATATATTCGATAGTTTAGACTTCTTAGCGGACACTTCCAAGGTTAATTATGAAAAATAAAAAAATGTATAATTTTTTGATTAGTTTGGACGCATTCATTTTTTATGCACCTTATGCTTGTTGGAAACACCAAGTAAATTTAATACAAAGAAACCTATAACATTAAATGCAAAAATAAAAACATTTAAATAAAAAAACTTGCATATGTATAAACTCTAAAACCCAGGCAAACAAACAAAAAAATATAAAAAAAACAATATAAATTGTACTCAGTGCTATGTACTTTATTAAAGTCATTTTGTTTACAATTTTTAGATTTTTTAAATTGCCATTTAGGGCATCTTTTTATTAAATAAGATCCAGATATTTAAAATAAAAAACTCTGTCAATTCGGTCAAAAAAGGCCTTTTTCAGTAAGGACGGATCTAAGGAGCCAAGGCAGAAAGAAACTAAAAAAACGATATATAAGACCCTCATGGGGATAAGTTCTTTTATGTTTTAAAATTCTCCGTTGTACCATCAATTTGTTGACCTGTGTTATTATCTATGTAAAATTAACATATTATATAAAGTTTGAATTTAGCATTTAGCTGTTTTAAATTAAAAAAAATTAAAATATTTTTTAAATTTAAATCTTTTTTATATTTTTAACATTTTACGTGTTTATAGCTGGCCAGAGTCAGATTAGTACGGTAAACGGATATAAAAATACCTAAATTGCCAGGACCTAGGAAGTTAGCTCAAAACTTTCAAAAATTTGTTTGTAATTAACTTCAGAAGCATTTTGTAAAAAGGTGTTTTTCATACAAATAATTTTTAAAATTATCAAAAAGTAAAAAGTTATAGGTGATCTTGTAAAAAAAAATTATAACAAATAGCTCAACATAAAACACGCCCTTATATTATAAATGCAATAACTCACAGCCAGTTGGTTCGCGGAACTGAAATGCAGGGCAACCGTTTCGTTTTTGGTCCTCTGATCGGTGTAAAAGGGAAATTTTGAGCCCGGTTCTTCGATGCTGAACAAGAAGTAAACGGGATATCGACCTTGTTTCACTCGAAGCCTAAATTCAGATACATTATTTAAATTGTAAGGTTTATAGGGCGAGGCTAAAAATGTATTAAGAAATTTAAATAAAAAACATTTTCGATTAACTTCTAATATTCGCAGCGTCTCCTACTCCCCAAATTTCATAGAAGAGCTACCCCCTCGGCAAAATCTCGGGAGTTATTTCATCCCCCCCCCCACCCAATTTTTTGTCTGAATAAGCAGCCACTTCAAATCAGTACAATTTTATTTATTATAATGAATTATTATAACGATATAAATGTTTCAAATTATTGATAATTAAGTCATTATCTAATTGCAATAAAATGTCCTCTTCAGATTTTAACAAAAAGAAATTTTGTAAAAACATATCTCCCATTTTGTTACGAAGAGAAGTGTTAATTAATTTTATCTTGCTCATTGATCTCCCAGTGCTACAGCTGGAGATCATTATTGGAGCAAGATTTTTATATTTTGTTAAGGTTTTCAAAACTGTTATATGTTTTATTTAAAGCCCTATAAGGTAGTATTGTTATCTAAACTAAACAAGGTTTCATCATCCTCCTCATCACTTTTTTCAACGTCGTCCTCCGGATAGTTACAGAAATTCTCAGGAGTATTTTTTGATTCTAGAATTTAAAAAAAATATTAACCATTTAAATTTTGGGTAGAAATGATTCCAGCTATTAAAGCTTGGCGGAAAACGGAATAAACATTTTCATTTCTTGAGAAATCAAATAAGGGTCAAGGTCTTAAAGAGCACATATCTCATCTATATTTTCCACATTTACTTCATTGTATTTTTTTAATGAAGCTGTGGTAAAGACTCCGTTATAAAATTGTAAAGTATCGTCATTAAATCTTTCGTGATTGCATCAAGATAAGATCCAAAGCTTTAAAATATGTTTTAATACGGTAGCTATGAATTTCTATTTTTACCTTATTTTGATTGCGTTCACCTCAAGGCGTTTTTTTTAAACTAAAATCAACATTGTTTTCTTTACAAAATTTAGAAATATCCTCAATGATTATTTCAAATTTTTCTTGATCTGCATTTTAATATAATAAAACAAACTTGGTAATTTATTCAAATTTGATATTGCGTTTTATTAAAGAGATTGTGGCTCCCATATCAAACAATGGGCTTTGGAGTTGCAAGCATGAGTTTCTTTTAAAATAGTGTTTAGAGTGCATAAATTTATAAAAATCAGAGGTGTTTATTCTATTTAATAACGAATTGGCGCGAAATAAAGTGGCAGCATCTTTGTCTTTTAAAATTCTTAAGGAACTTATTACTACGGGAACAGCAACTTAAACTTCTTCCCATAACTAAACCTACCCCCCTTGGCCGATTTTTGTAACGGCTTAGTTTCTACCCCCCCCCCCCCCCCCCCCCCCCCGTGTAGGAGACACTGAATATTAGAAATAAATACAAATTTCTGAAATAAAAGAGCTAATTTAAGAGGCCAGCTTTGACATCTAGCAATTTTGAAAACTTTTTCGTAAACTTTGTAAATCAGCCATAACTATTGAAAAAATGTAAAAATGATTTAAAATAATTGAAAAAGCTTATATATATAAATATATATAAGTTAAATTTAAACTTTAAATGATGTTTTTTTTCATCGAATAAAATATTGTGTTTTATTTGTGTTAGGATGCAAGATATTCTTTAAACTTAAATAATGATGTACATCTTAATATTTAAAAATTTTCTCAATTGGATAAGTGTTTAAATAAGACATAATTAAATAATTTTATTTTGAAACATTTTGGACAAATCAACCATCTATCCTGACAATTCCTGCAAAGACCTAGAATCAAACTACAACACAAATTCAACCTAGGTTAGGCCACATTGGCCTAACCCACACACCTACATTTAAATCTAACTCAATACACAATATATATTTTATTTACATTTTAGAAAACTTATTATAATATTATACAATGGTGCATCGGCAAAACTAGAATTTAATTGGACAATGTAATTGTATGGGCTTCCAACAGTATAATTTTTTACATAACTGGGAATTACCTAATATTATAAACATATTTTGCAACCTATTGACAATATGTAGTTTATTATACAATTCTTTAACCATGAATACTAAATGCCCAAGTTATTAGGTTTTAAACATGGCAGGACATAAATTATTAAGCATGATCTAGTTATTTTATTAAGAAGGAAAAGCTCAATTGCTGTTCATAGAAAGGCAAGATACATAATTTTTCTTATAGCAAATAATTTTTAGGTATTTAAATAGCCTTTCATTATTCTATATACATCATATATTTTCTTAAAAAAATTTTAATTAAAAGAGTACTTATGTATAAATAATGTGATAGCGGAGTAGAAAATGGTTTTTGTAAGTGTATAAGGTCACCCTGAAAATAAGGTTCCCTTTTTAATCCCCCCATTTAAATCCAGTTGACACATACAAACATTAAAATGATTTAAAATTCCTGGTCTTGGCAAGGGGAGGGGGTAAAACCCATATAACATCTAATGGCTTAAAAAAAGATTTGCACGAATACCCGCTTAGTACAGGATATAAAAGATTAGTTGGTCCTATTATAATTTTAAAATTTATTAAGAATTTACAAATGGTGTTTATCTTTTTATTATCCTTAAATATTAATACTTAGCACATCCACCTTATTAAATTATAACTAATTATATCCCTTTCCAAATATAATTTCAAACAAATGATATCATATTACCAAATAAATTATATCACTTAATTTTGTAAAGTTTATATCAACTTATCCCTCTTTAATTAGTTTGATTGTAAATCATTGGCACCTTATTGGTGCACCCAAACAAATTATGACAAAAAAAAAAATTTTCTTAGAGGGATAGGTGTTTAAATAAGACATAATTAAATTTTTTTAATTAGAAACATTTTGGACAAATCAACCATCTATCCTGACAATTCCTGCAAAGACCTAGAATCAAACTACAACACAAATTCAACCTAGGTTAGGCCACATTGGCCTAACCCACACACCTACATTTAAATCTAACTCAATACACAATATATATTTTATTTACATTTTAGAAAACTTATTATAATTTATTCAATATAAGAAAATAGAAATTATGGTTAAAACAAATGGAATTTTTTTTTGTATTTTTCACATTAATATTCTCGAGGTCGCAAAAACAGAAATTTTGGAATTAGTTAATTTTAATCGTCATCTAAAATTTTCGAGGCTCATTATAAATTCCAAGATTAAAAAAAAATTGAGATAAGGCCAACATGTTAATTAGATCGTAAGAGTCTCCTAATTTCGCCAAAAATCATTCATCTTAATATAAATAAAATTAAAAATGTTTTTCCATTTTACTTGACTATATGACATTTCCATTTTCCTTGACTATACGACAGAACTTAAAAATGTATTTATAAAAGTTAAAAACGATTTTTTTTATTTAAATTCTTTTGATATTTTATGCTTTTATATAAAACTCTAAAATTTTAAATTTTCGATGAAATATAGGTACTGTGTATAGTAGACAATGGATTACCAAGTAACTAAATATTGCAATAAATTAAAATCTGATATTCTGCTTAAATATAAAATACAAACGTAAGGTAAGGTATTATGTAAATTTAGATGAACAATCAACAAATCCAAAGTAACAAAGCAAAGTCAAAAATTATATTTAGTTTTAAAAAGACTGTGATTTAATATAAAACGGTCAATTTAATAAATTTTTAAGCACGTTAATTGTTGATTTACCTAACCAACTAATTGGATATTCAGTTATTCAAGTAAAATATACTAAGTCTCTTAAGATTAAGATAAACGAGTAGCATTTCGCTTTTAATAAATCTAAGAAAGGTGACAAACTAGTTCAAAGAATTAAACAATACTGGTGCTATCCCAAAAATAAAAAAACACTTTTTAGGCCTAAAACTGTTTTTAGTGCTATTCATATAAGCCCTAAATTAATAAAAAACAGTACTACTGTATTTGTTACATTTTACAAACGTCAGGTTGGAATGAAGAAAACACAATCGGTCTATTTTGAGTATTTGAAGTAAAAATGACCCGTAATATGGAATCACAGTACTGATTGAGCTCTTGATAACGCCCGTCAATACTCTCGTGACTTCCATCCTGTATAATTATATAATAATAATGGGTAATATTTATTGGTCTTTGTTTATATAATTACCTTGAATGCTATTTGGTCCACGAAATTCAATCAAATTAAAGACAAAATTATTATTTTTATGAGCGTCAAACAATACGACAAGATGAGAAGAAAAAGAGCTAACACCCTTCCTTACATGCAAAGTGCCTATAGCAAGGACAAAAAAGATTACAAGGAGCATGGAAATCACAACAATAATCAGAATTGCCGGACAGAATAGGGCGGCTTACTCATAAAAGGAGGCAGAATATATAGAAGCAATTTGATTTGCAAAAGTTTAACAAATTTTATTTTGTTGGAAATTAAAACTCTTTGATAATAGCATATTTTAAAACGAACGCTGATATATATAAAACATAAACTAACATTTATAATAAATAGAAAAGCTTTATATCTACAGTTCTGACCGGCCTTCCCAACGAATAAAAAATATACTCTAGGCCGCGTGCGAATTGAGTTTTTATTTTCTAAAATTTTATAAATTCTGAAAAAATTTTTTTTTAAATTTACTTTAGAAAAAGCATTTTAGATGCATAAACTAAATTTAGTGACTTTTATAAAATTAGCCTTTTTTATAAAATTTTGAAAATTTACATAAAAATGACTTTGCACGTGCCCTTAGGTAGTTTACAGCCATATCATCTGTTTTGTTTATCTTGTATGTTAACTATATTTGACAGCTTTATATGTCCGCTTACTGTTGAATTAGGCTTCTAACCCTAATAGAAACCACATCGTTTGAATGCTGCTATAGGCCATTTAGTATATTTGTGTTGGAAAAAAGACGATTGTCACGCTAAACCCATTTTTTGGTTTTTTCATAAATTTTAATAAAGATGATGAGTTTATTAAAAAATTTGGCAAATGTTTTACATATTTCAACTTTATACGATTAAACTTATCATCTTAAAGATCTTCGAATCCGTGATTATTTTTAAGGTCAAACTTTGCATGTTTTTATTTAAAAAAAAACGATATTTGAATACTAAAATTAAAATATTTGTAAAACAGTTAAACTCTTAAATATAATTAAAACGATACTCTTAAAAATTGCCTACTTTCAAGGGTGGTGCTAAATGTGGAAGTTGTACCTTGAAAATATATTTCTGATACAAAATTCAGCTTACAGTTAAAAAATGTTTTTTTATAAATCCTTTTTAACAATTCTCGAGGTCGCAAAAAATCAATTTTGTTGAATTTTTCATTGAATTTCCCAGTCGATGTCGGCGATAAAAAGGTGGTCATATTGTACACTGTGTCTTAAGTTTCAGACTTTTCCGTTTATTTATTAATATTTGTAGATCTGCGTTGAGAAAACAAAATCTAGGCTAAAAAATCTGAGATAATCCTTTAATCTTTAAAAAAAATAAAAAGAAAAAGTCCACCTAAAAAGTGTTTTTTCTAAACTTTGCATGTCATACTATATTGTTATTTTGTTAAATCATACAAATATTTGTTTTATTAGTGTTCTAAAACTTTTTACCAATCTCTGCTATATCGAAAGTGGAATTTTTATTAATAAATATATACAGAGCAAGTGATGTCTTACTACAAAGCTCATAGGATATTTGAATTCGATATTGAATCCTAGGTTAGGGTCCAACGTTTCGAGGGCCGTTCGAAGCAATGGGAAAACATGAAATTGGGAGTCAAAATCCTTACTTAGGCAATTGTCTGTAGCTAGCATATTTATGACATATATAATAAAATAAAAAAATTATTTTCTAGGACATGCCCATATATAAATGAATTATATGAGTTTTAAATACTCATCAGAGATTACAAAACCAACATTCTCATAACGCCATAAAAACTCAATGTTCAAAATCAATTTTTAAACAACAAAAACAAACCGTTTCCCAAATAAGTCAATTAAAATACGCCCTATAAAAATGGCTCCGATATACTATGGTCAGTTGAGGCATTGGGCGCTTTATTAGTTATATTGCGCATGTTTGTGGCCTTTTCATCCATTATCATTTCATTCGCGATTTGCGTTTCACACGTTGTACAATTTATACAATAATCAAGCGAACCCATTTCCATATTACTCCCATTGTCGGTAATGCTATTTGTTACTATATTGTTAGGAAAGTCGTTAAACGAGTGTGGACAACAAGTCGAGTTTGGGAGTAATTTGGAATTAAGCAGCTGACACATATTCTCATTTGTTTGATTATTCGATCCAGCTCTTATGTTTTTATTATTTGTTGACAAACGATGTCTATAATAATGGTCATGGTGACATTTCGGACATCGGGTCAAAGAAGTTGAGTTTAAACTGTCAGCGTGTTCATCGAGTAATGTTTCATGGTACAACTAGAAAGAATGAGATTGACTAAAACCACTAAAAAAATTAAATAAAATTCAATTTATATTAATAACTTAACTTTAAAAAAGGGTTAAAAAATAACACAAGGTCATTTTAATTGACTTTTTTAAATTGCGGCATGCATTTACAAACATGGTCAAGGTCGAAGGTTAGAGTTATCCAATGCTAAAGTAATGCCCCCCTGCCCAACATCTCCTGAAATGGCTTTAATCTAAATACGAGGCAATCATTTAACCCTATTCAAGAGTAGGTGAGCAAATTGACAATATTTAGTTAAAAATTTAGAATGTTAAAGAAACTTAAAATTCAGTTAGCAATATATGTATATCACATTCCTTCAAAATTAGTAATTTTTGTTCAAGTAAAAGCATTTAAATCGTGCCAAGCTGAGCAGAGAAGGAAATAATGAGCTGTATTATTAACCACTAATAATACGGATAGTCTAAGTCGCATTTAATAAAATATTAATTACTACTTTGAGTGTTTTGAGTTGCGAATAGGTTAGCTGGTGTATACCCATGCGATTGAAGGCAAAAGATTTTGTTAAATTTCCAAATTTCATAAAACTGTTATCTCCGTTGCCCTTTTCAGCCGAAAAAGCCTCTGTTTTCGTGTCTTGTACAAGAGCTAAATCAAATGTATTTTGGGCCATGCAGGAAACAACGTTAAAATCATGATAAATGATGGGTACACCGTCAAGGGTTGTTTGGACGTCAAATTCTACAAAATTTGAGCCCTATAGAAAGTGGATAAAAAATGAATTATAGGTAAATTAAAGGTAAAATTATTTTTCTATAAATAATAAAAATAATGTTTCCCGTTGTAAAAAACTATATGCATCAACTTAAATTAACAAAAAACCAAATATATTTAGTATCAACGTGATAGAGGTAATAATTTAACATACTAATTGGTAACCATAAATAAAACTAAATAGAAGAATTAGCTCATTAAATGTAAAAACATTATTAGCTATACAAGTCAGGGTCAATATTTTTTATATGTAATCATGCCGTAATTAAAACGAATTTTTTTAATGAATAGACTTAATAATTAAATGCACCGCATAGATAAATTTTTTGGACATTTCTAAAAATTGTATTTAAAAGAGCTTTATTTTAAGCAATACAAAATGAAATTATCCCCGAAACTACAATTTTATTCGGAATTTGGGCAAAAAAATATACTAAACAAAGGTCGTCACGTAACCCGTAAACTTATAAAGTAAAAAAAAACGTTTTAAAGAAAATTAAAAATTGCCTATTAGCGATAAGCTTAACAAAAAAATTAACTTCTAATTTTTGAAATTGTCTAAAAATTGTATTCTAAATTATATTAATAGTATTTGATTTTTTTTAACATTTTTTAATAACACAGGTCAACAAATTTTAAAAATTTTTGTTAATTACAGAATTATAACCTGCATCTTAAGGATCCTCAAATCTGTTTACCGTTTTTAAACCTTAGTTAGTGTTGTAGCCCATGTAGAATGGGTACGGTTTAGTGGAGTTATCATTTTTATATAATTAGAATTGTTTAGTTAAAGTAATAAAAGTATATTTAGAATTAAAAGTAATTAAATTATCTATAGGTTTTATCATCTCACGATGACAATTTATAAATATCTATATATACAGAATATATTATGATCTAGATATAGTAGGAATTGAATAGATTGTTGATTAGGTTTATGGTGAGATAATTTTAAATAATGTATATCCTGGTGGCTAGGCCACCAGGAAATCTTTTGGTAGGTTTATTTAGGAAAAAAGGTTCGGTACTTGTTGGGGTAAAGATATATATTTTATTGTGTTTAAAAAGATCATAATATATTCAGTATATATAGATACTTATAAAATGTCATCGTGAGATGATAAAATCTATTAATAATTTAATTACTTTTTATTCTAAATATACTTTTATCACTTTACCTAAACAATTCTAATTATATAAAAATGATAACTCCACTCGGACCCATTCATCATAGGCTACAACAGTTAGTCAGCTAAAAACTATAAAAATTCTAGAAAAAAAAATGTCAAAAAAACAAAAAAGAATCTTAAACAAAAATAAATTGAAATTTTTTTAAACATCGACAATTAAGCTGTTAAATTTAAATTTCACATATTTTTATTAAAAACTGATAATATAAGGCGCAAAATATTCTGTATTTTTTGAATGCTGATAGCTTGATAAACTAAATAATTTTATTTGTCATTAAAAGAGATGACAAATATAGGTTACAAAAGATTTAATATAAAAAAAAAAGATTCTCAAATTTCTTTTGTATTCTCAAGGTCACAAAAAATTTTAAAAAGGCCATTTTTTGATACGGACGGATCTAAGGAGCCGAAGGCGAAAGAAACTAAGAATATGTAAAATATAAATGAGAAAAGGTCATCATGGTAATGCATGCTTTTATGTTTCTCATTAACTTATTTTTTGTGACATTGATATTCGTTGACCTGTGTAATATAGACCACAGCCAAAAATTAAATTCACATTTTTATAACAGGTTGAAAAAGTGCCGCATAAACAACGGAGGAAAATTTAAACTTTTAAAAATTGTATTTAATTTCTTTTAGTAATTTTTTGTAATTTATTCTAGTGTCCATTGGGCTACTTATTTAAACATAAATCCTTACGGAAAACTTATTTATTTTTAATATTTACAAAAATATAATTCTATTTAAAATCGTACGAACACAATAATGGAGGCAAATGTGATATTTTTATGAGCAATATGTGAAAAAAAAGGATTAAATAATATATTCACGTTATTGAAGGCTGAGGCTAATGAAGCTATAGTGTTTTCCATCATATTGGGTGGCCTGTAATGTTTATAAAAATAAAAAAATTCAATTTTATTAACAAAACATGCAAACACATCGGAAATACAAAAAATTAAAAAAAAATAAGGGTTAAATTTATTTCACTGTGCCATATTCGATGTGGTAGTTTTAGTTTTCATAGTCTAAAAAATTATTCAAATTTCTTTCACTTTAATTATCTTTTGAAGAAATTTTTCGTTTTAATTAATTTTGATAAGCTTTCAAAGTAATGCATTTTCATACTATAAGATTTAATTCGAACGTGATTTTATATTTGTCATAAAACAACAAGGTAATGTGCTTTAAAGAATTAGGGCAAGATCAATCTTTTTATTAGGAATAATAATTTTCACCATAGAGCTAAAAAATATTGCTACAAAAATGAACGTAAAAATAAAAAAAACAATATCTTACATTTATATATTATATCATCAAAGTTTGTCTTTATTTGTACTGTTTTGGTTTAATATTAGAACAAGATTGTGCATAAATATTTTCAGAACTAATGTCATTTTCCAACTTTATAATGTTTATAGCAAGTTGACACAAAATAATAGAAAAAAACAAAATTTATGTAGAAAAAAAACGGAACTCCATAAAATTGCTTGGCTGACACTTCTAGTCTATCTTGATTTGTGCAAAAAAAACTTAATTTTTGAATTAATTCTCCAAACTTTTGCACAGATTCTCTTAAATTACACAAAAACACTATTAACGCGGTAACAATAACTTTTTGTTGCGATATGAACTGCCCATCCCACGATGACCCACGTCCATAAATTCTTGAATCATGGGCTGACTACCATACTGAAGATTTATAGGAAAAGGAACGGGATTGATAACGAGGTATTTTACTAATAAATAAAAAGCATTAGAAATTCAAACAACAAAGATTTAGATACATTTGTATATATTATTTTTCTAATTACGAGAAAATACAAGAGTTTTCTACAGTGCTCTCAATTTTTTAAAGGATGGAATTTATTAATGGAATTAATTAAATAACACATTTTAATTGTATATTTATTTATATTGATTATTAAAAAGCAAAAAAATAATTTATAAGCTATCATAAATAAAAACATATGATAAAATCATAATAACATGGAAAACTTAGTAAAAATATTTAAATGCTTTAAAAAATTAATATGCCTAAGAGAAGAATATTAATTTTTAAAAATGTGTATTTCTATTTCCACTAAATTGTATATCTTAAGAGTTCAAGGACCATGAAAGTTGAGAAAGTGTGATCAACTGATTAATATTTCTTTCCTATAATTCCCTATAAATAATCTGTTAACCCAAAAACACATTATATGGGTTTGAATTGATTATCAATCTAAATTGGTGCCCATATGTACCTTTCCCTATGGCGGGTTAAGCCTTGAGGTCACAATGTCTGTTGCTTATATCAAATTTTATCTTTTTTTTATCTAACTTTCTCAAAATTGTAAGGCCCGCGATCTAAATTATAAATAGGGTTAAGAGGCAATACCGTACATTAGTTTACATCAGTTAAAAAACTTCAGAAAGTTGATTTTCGTTACCAAATAAATGACCTAATAACGATTTTTATGTGTGCACTACAAAGAAGTACATGTATTGTTTAAAATGGTGTTATGTAATATTACATTTTAATAAGTTTAAAAATAACTGACTTCAAGTTATTTAAAAAATTTAGAGTGGAACATTAAAAATTTAATTTTTACAATATGACAGCAGCAGATCTGTGTAATAAACTTAATGGTCAATATGTAAACAGGAAAGATAGATAAAAAAAACATAACCTTGCATACTGCCTATAACATTTGAAGAATTTGTAATGTTTGAACTAGGCAATTTATCATATAGAGTGAGATTTAGGCTTCCTTTTGATATATTATTATCAGTGTCGACTATGAACACATTTTGAAAGGGTGTGGATGAGCTTAGATTAAGATGTGAATGCAGATTTACAATGCTAAAAGGAGGTGTTGAACCAACACAAGAATTCTTAGAAATTGATCCATTTAGATTGGAATGATTATGAATGCTAAACATGAGCTATTTGTGTAAAATTAAAAAATATAAAAAGTATATATTTGCCAAAGAAAAAACAGGGACAAAACATTTCACACTGCAGACAAATTGTAAAAATTTATCAAAAAATAGTGTGAGAATGATAATTGATAGTATGCATAACTTAGGCCGAAAATGTCACAATTTAACTCTATAATTTATAGTAAATATTTATAGTATATAACTGTCTTAAAAATGCCTACTAGAGTAACAATTTATGTTTATTTATAAATCATTATTTAGAAAAAAAATTTTTGAAAAAAATATTTTTAATAAAATTTTATTTTTAGATGATTATAAAAAAAAAGAACAAAATTCAAGCTAGGCTTTTGAATATTGAGTTTATATACTAAAACATCTAATAAAAAAAATAATCTTTGAATAACAAATTTTAGGAAAAATAGAAATAAGATTATTTGTGTTTTGATAAGTCAAAGTTTAAAATAAATTTTAAATAATTTTACCTATTTTTCAAAATAGTAGTATTAATTAATAAAAAAACTTCAGTTTTTGGGTTTCCTTTAAACTGAAACACTAGCTCTTGGTGTGGCTCAAATATTTTTCCAGACTCTGGCTGGGGGTAAAAATCACTCTGCCTGTTAAGGTTCTATATAAAAAAAATATATTGAATATATCTGAAAAGGACAAATAAAAAAATTAATAAAATTAAATGAAAAAATAATTGTTTTGTGTCAAATATGATTAAACTAGACATTATTTAATTATTAAAAAAAACGTGTAACAGTTTATTAAGATTTAAAAATATGATAACCTGAACGTCTATTGACAGTTTATTATCTTCAATTAATTTCTATATATTTAGTACTAAAAAAAATTTACCAATTTAACAGACAAGTGTTTTGAAACGTGATTTGATATAATTAAATTTATAAAGGTCAGTTCTACTAATGGTTGCCTCAGCCATCCTGTTTGAATTAAGGATTTATCTAAATTTATATAAAACATTCATTATTTACTTGCTATTTTGCCAAATACATCAACATTTTCTTTGTGAAAATCAAATTTTCTGGGATTAAATTCTGCTTCCCATAACTTTATTTCTATAAAACTGCCTTCAATATTTCCAATAAAATATCTATATCGTATATCCTGTTGCGTTGTATTAATTTGAGCAGTATACACTCTAAAAATTCAAGTTATTTAAAGGAATTATATTATTTTTAACAAAAAATTTTTTACCTATGCGCCAAACTTAACTCTAATGCCTGATCAGGTTCCCAATTTCCAAGCTGAGGATGATTCCCAACGACATAGACATGGTCTTCAAGAGAAAAGTTTGTAGCGTTTTCAAATTGAACAGAAAAGTGAATTATTTGGCTTGCATTTCTGGGTTCAGCAGCTGACATAATTTGAATTATCGCAAGGCGCACCCAAAAAAGCTTTAGAAAATTTTTTAACATTTTTTTTATTGTAATTTTCTTAATAAAAAAAATATATATATACCTATAAAATTACCGGTATAAAAATTTTTCCCTATATTAGCCCTCAGGCAAAAATTGTTATCATCATTTTTTTCATGATAAGATAAGCCTCTTAGTCCAATTATCATAAATATTTTAATTTAATGCCCTCGGGTTTTTTATATTAAATGTGAATCTTAGGAAAATGGGAAAAATACAATTAGGAAAAAATTTTAGAAAAAAGCAACAAATCTATATTATAATATTTTTAAGTCAACCATCATATTAGCCGGAGGAAATATTTTATTTTACAAAATAAATACTTTTGCAATTGCCTATTTTTAAAAATAAAATTTTAAAAAACCCTTGTATATATAAAATTTTAACATTAGATTTATTTTATATATACATAATAAGTAATAAAGTGCTAGCTTAAGGCACAAATTGTCATTTATAGTGTTAAAATTTAGGCATTTAATAACATAAAAACCAGACATTAGCCAAAGGTAAATTGTAGAAAAGATTAGTTACAAGAGCATATTTTGCTGCCACCCTCCCCCTTTTTCGTATTTAAGTATGTAAAAAATTAATTTTTTGTATAATTAAGTCTATAGTTTAGGATATTATATTTCTTTGAATTTTAGTTATAGTGGATTGTGTTAGGTTATAATTTTTGGGTTTCAAAATTCTTTTTGTGGTAAGATTTACGAAATTAGAATACAAGTACTGCCTTTAACCCGCGAATAGTAGGGTTAAAAATTTGTAACGCGAATGCTATGGTAGGATTTATATCCCAATTAACCTATCTTTCTCTTTTTAAATTATTATTTCAAAGAGAAATACGCGCCCTTTAATTATAGACTAATATAAGTTATCATTAGTGAAAATTGCTAATTTTTGACATAAAGTAGGAAGAGATATAAGATTGAAATTCTTAAACAAACGTTTTTTTACGTCTAGTATTTTGATAGTTTTATAAAAAAACAATATTTTAATAGATAAAATTATTTTTGGCTGTTATTTACCATAAAAATTAAATATATTTATGAGGAAAAAAAATAATTTATATTATTAATATATAATAAAAACATTTTATATACATAATAATTAAAATTTAAAATAACTAGAATATAAGGTTGCAATCAGTAGCATGTGCAGAAACTTTTCTCAAGGGGGCAAGAAATTTTTATTGAGGAAAGGAAATGCAAATTTAATTTTATCTACTATACAATTTTCAATCTACTATACATCTACTATACATTTTCAAACTCGATTTTTCTTTGCTACGTTAGATCTTGGAGATGGTTTGTAGTTGAGCGACGTTTGAGGTGTGGTTTTGTAGGGTAGGTTGAGAAGGTGTGCGGAAAGATAGTTAGGAAGCGATCGAGACTTCAGGTGGGTGTGAAAAACCGAACTTTAAAAAGTTTTTTTGAGCAGTAGCGATAAAAAAAAAATTTGTTTGTCGAAAAGATGCCTAGGAATGTCGAGTTTGTATTTTTATCCACTAGGAAGTTTTATTTTTTGTTTAAACGACGAAATTCTCTCAGCGCTTTAAATGGTAAGGTTTTATTTTGAAATTATTTTAGGTTAATTATTATAATATTGCCCACGTTTTTGGAAAGTTTCGAGATTTTATCAGCTTCCGTTACCGAGATAATTAAGGTTAAAGGGGAGTTAAAATTTAAACTTTCCACTCGGGATCGGTTTGACAAAATTTATGACTACAGATTTTTCTATCGAATCATAATAGTATAGTCCTTTACCTTTTCTCAAAATTTCAGACTCTTTTAGCCCATAGGAGCCGAGTTAGCTGCCCGGTACCGAAAGGTACATAAATGTACCTTTTAAGATTTCGGTCTTAAAGAGTAGTTAAGAAATATTTTTTAAACGTCCTTATCCATAATATATGTAAGCAAGTTAGGTCCTTAAAATTTATGCAAATTGAAGCTCTTCAGCTATAGCGGTGTGAAAGACCTAGGGCGCCAAACCCTGGAAATCATGTTGCTCTGTACGAATTAAATTAACACACAAGATGGTCGCCAAAACGATCAAAATTTGTCTTATCTATTCCTTAATGATAGTTTTATTCTTGGAATAAAGTGATTGACATTATAGCTACTTTATTTGTTTTGCTAAGATTGGGCCATATATTTTCAGGTACTACACCTATGAGCAGGCAATACGTAAAAGTTAAATTTTATTTATAATACATATATATTCTATTTGAAATGTTTATATTAATTTATTATATTAAAGTGGTCCGGGCCCAGACCCCCTTTGTTTAGTAAAATAGTATTACACTGAATAATTGCACCTTAAGACAACTGTTTAATTAAGAGGGTAATCAAAATATTATGTAGGATATATAAAAAATTTTGATATATTTCATTGTAATTGTTTTTATAAAACAAATATTTGTCTCAAAAATAAGACATAAGTATAAATTAATTTTTTTTTTTGAATTTAATATTAAACATATGTTAATTATTTCTTTCTTACTCCAGATAACAATACTTAGCCAGTTTTAATCATTGAAATTTTCAGGAATCAATTTTTGGGTGAGTAATTGATACATCATTTGGCGAAAAATTTTTATTTTGTGCTGCTCGGCACCAAAAACAGAGCACGGAACAAAGTTATTTTTTTTATTTTTTTAGATACATCCTGTTACATCACCTACAAATCACTATTAATTAAATCAATAAATTCAAATATTCACACTTTCAATACAAGTATTTATCTTTTAATTTTTAGATTCATCCTGTTACATCACCTACAAATCAATATCAATTATACCAATCAATTTAAACATCCACACTTTCAATACAAGTATTTTTCTTTTAATTTTTAGATTCATCCTGTTACACCTACAAATCATTATTAATTAAATCAATAAATTCAAACATCCACACTTTCAATACAAGTATTTTTCTTTTAATTTTTAGATTCACCCTGTTAAATCACCTACAAATCACTATTAATTATATCAATTAATTTATACATCCACACTTTTAATACAAGTATTTATACTAAATGCAAAGGTATTATATGTCTAAAATTTTTATTTAATATACTAATATATTATGAGTTTACTGTTGATATACTTGCAATGAAAATAATTTCCATCACGTTAAATTATTAATTATATGGTATTATTTTTAAATTTTATCTTTATTATTGTTATACCTTTTGAAAGCTGAATAAATCTTTGCTCTCAATGAGCAATTTGCTGTAATACGATAGAAAATATAAATAACATGAATATATACAATATTATACATTTTATAATTTGCTATGTTTTTTATATTTTAATCAAAAATAAATATTTCAATATATCAACTAATTGTATTTTTCCTCTCAATGGCAGCGTCCGCAGATATTTTGAATTCTATATATTTAGATACAAATGTCCGTGCCAAACTTTTATTAAAAAATTACCTAACAGCCGTTTTTGCCTTTTAACCTAGCTTTACATACATATTTACCGCGGACGGTTTTTACATTATGAATATTACAAAAATTTTTTAGAATTTTAATATATCCACTAATTGTATTTTTGCTCTCAGTGAGCAAAATTTGCTATGAGAAAGATTTGCCTAACATTTTTTAAGTTAATAATTTGGTAATTACGAACTCCGATAACAAGTTACAAATTATAAATATATGTTTTTTATAATCAAATTAAATATTTAAATATATCGACTGATCGTGTACACAGCCAATCAGTTTACTTAAAATGTCGTGTACACAGCCAATCAGTTTAATTAAAATGCCAAGTTGCCCGGGCGGAGCCGGGCCACATGGACTAGTTATTAATATTTGATTTGCAAAATTGTTAAAAGGCTTTACACAAAAATAGCACTTTCATTGACTCCAATTTGATTTCTTTATTATAAACAAATATTGTTAATCGACTCCGACCAAATTTTAATTACTAATTTGTCTATTATATATTTAAGAAAAAAGTCACAAAATATTGGCCAATAACATATATTAAATTTAAAGATTTTTAAGATATTAAAAGTGCTAGGGTCCGTATAAACCCCACAGTGCTAATCGCATAAGTCATTATAATCATACAGGTTGCTAAAATATTCGGGCTTTATACGCATATTCAAAAAAAAAGATTTACAAGTTCTTTTTTTTTACTAATTCTGCATGAACGCATTTCAACAAATGTCGTCAATCATTGATACTAGCATAATAGTTTTTTTTTAAAACCAAAAAAATATAAAAAAAATAGTCCGAACCTGCCCAGAAATAGAAGTTTAATAAAAGTGCAAAGTGAGTTTTTATTTTTGTGAAATTTTCAAAATTTTGAAAAATATTTTGTATTAAAGACAAATTTTTAAATGTTGCCAAATATAATATAAGCACATTAAATGTTTTTTCTGAAATAAAAAAATTTTAAAATAATTTTGAGAAAAAATAAATTTTTCAAAATTTTACTAAAATAAAAACTCACTTTGCATGTAAACTTTAAAAAATTTTCTTGGCTTGGTTATTTAATAGTTAGGCTGTGGCTTATGCTAATTTCAAATGTAGAAAAGTATTTTGAATTTAACGTCTAATATAACAATATGAGAGTTAATGAAACTTGGCTATGTTATGATATGTCAAAAGTTTTGTATAAGGGCACGTGCAAAGTGATTTTTATTTTTGTTTTGAAAATTCTAAAAATTTTGAAAATTTATTTTTTTCCAAAATTTTTTCAAAAATTTTTTATTTCAAAAAAAGCATTTTATGTGCATTATTAAATTAGGCAACTTTTTAAAAATTTGCGTTTTATTACAAAATATTTTTTTTCAAAATTTTGAAAATTTTACGAAAATAAAAACCCACTTTGCACGTGCCCTAAATAACCTTTTTAAAAAAATAATTTCTTCTACTCTAGTCACCATTTTATGTTAATCAAATGCATTCGGGTTTTTCTTTATTTTTATTTCACTAGCTGAAACCTAACTTAGACAAAGTTGCTATGTTACTTTTGAAGTGTTCGGATCAATTTAGTGTTAAAATATTGGGTAAATGTCAAATTGCATTTTTTTAATTATTTAACGCTCGTGCTAGTGTACATCTACTTTTACCATATATGGCATCAATCCATTAGGTTAGGGTGGTTATGCGCGAAATTGAGTTTTAATCACAATCGTTAAGGGGCTATGCCCTGACGGGTATGCCGTCTCTTTCAAGAGATGTAGGGCAGGGGGGGGGGGGGCATTGTTTTAGCAGGTGAATGATTCTGGCCTTCGACTTTTGCCAGAATTGCAAAGCCTGCATGCTATAATATTCCGGAGAGTGCGGCGTCATTTCGGTGAATATTGTGGTATTGGCGGAGAGACGCGCTCAGTCCTATTGACCCTAGGGGTTATGAACGTCGCCGCATAGCAATTTCAATGCTCCTCACCCAAAAAAAAATCACAATCGTTGAAGTGGTAGGCTAATGTCGGGAGATTGGGTTAAGCTCAAGTAATAAGCCAAGGTTTACGAGTTTTAAAACCAAAGAACCCTATCGTAAGCCTAAACAATTATACAGGTACGTAAATAGAAAAGGTAGAATTGTTCATACCGCTCTAATAAGGATCAAAAATAATCACTAATATAAATTATTGTACCAGCATTTAAACTTGTGCCCTATGTCTATAAATAATGATCATTTTTTATTTCTAAAATTGTCGTCTCCTCTAATGTCAAGAGAAGCAGACCCGGTTAATATACTGCCTTTGTCAATATCATGCGAAAGTTTGTCTGGCAGAAAGAAAATTAACACGACACAAACACAGGCCTAAGCGTTCAAAATACTATATATTTTATTTTATTATTTTATATAGAACATAGTTACAACTGCAGTTCTAGAGAATGGTGAATTAAGTTATTTTAATCCCGTTTTAATTCAAAAACAATGTTGTGCTTTTGATATGGCAACACCTACCATTAAGATTTACACCGAATCAATCTTATCCGATTGCTCAAATATATACGATTCCAGACCCTTGAAATTTTTTAATGGCAAGGGCGGCGACCATATCACACTATTAAAAAATGGAAGTTTTGCTGAAAAAAATCTTAGTCCAGAAGCCATTTACGATCTTTTATCATACCGCGGAGGCAAAAATAAGTCCCACTCCAAACATAATACAAAGTTTTTGGATCCTTCAATGACTCCGACGTCGCCTCTTTCGTGTTATCGGAAATTGTCGATTGACTTGAAAATATCGAATAAGAATACTAAAGCAAATGTTTAAATTTTTAATTTGTGTTGATATTATATGGTCGGATTTAGAGGCACCTGACAATGGAGAAGACTTTTTTTTAGTTTACTCTCTTTAGTCAGATTTGAAAAGCTCAAGTATACCATTTAAATTTTTAAATGTGTTTCACAAAGCAACCAAAAATCTAGAATCAACTTTATATGACACATAACATAAAAACTATCATTCAATACCCGGTCTTTAAATATTCGATGGTTTAATTTTAGAAGGTGTATTGATTTGATTTCATAACACTCAAAAAAATAATTTAGTATTTTTTTTTCAGTTTTTTGGTCGGGCTAGGAAGTCAAGAAATTGACATTGTTTTGGTTAGAAAATTCCTCGCACGTATTGACCCTAAAGGCTATGGACGTTGCCACATAGTAATTAGTATTGTAACTATGTATTAGCTCGAAACGCAGGAAAGATTTGTCAGAATCCGGCACGTTTATGACAAATCCCAACGCAGATTAGCGCTTCTCCTGACTCCTCTCATCCTCAAAATCGTTATCGAACCAACGCGGCTTTTGTACCCTTTAAAACACTTATATGTTATTTTTAATTAACAAAGAAATGAATACGTTTTACGTGGCACTGTCTTATTGTCATAATTATAGACATATAATGGTTATTTGAGCAAATTTCCAAAAAAATGGTAAATTTATTTGTTTTTTGATAGTTAAAATTTTCTGTTAACTACCATGTCAAGGGGCAGGCACGATTCTAGACCCCTTTTGGGGGGGCAGTGCCCCCCCAAAAGTTTTTGATTGCCCCCCCAAAAATAATTGAATTTGCCCCCCCAAAAATACATAGTAATTTTATGTTTGCCCCCCCAAAAAAAATTGAATTTGCTTATTTCTTCCGCATAATATAATTAAATTTGCTCCGTCAAAAATATTTAAAAAATATTATCGTAAAAATATTTACTATTTTTAAAAGTGTTTTTATTCATTAATACTTCTTATCCGCAAGAGAGATCAAACTAACAGAAATTATAGAAAAATTTGATTTTACAGAAAGCTTTATATTTGTGAAACCAATTCATAAATCTGATGCCTAAGAAATTTTCTCATTTAAAAACAATCTTTTGGTAGAATATAATCTAGAACCAAAGAACCTGATCGCACAATGCTACGATGGGGCGAACGTAATGGCCGGGAAAAAAATAGTGTTCAGGTATTTCTAAGCAAAATAGCTGGACACCATGTCCCGTATATTCACTGCTTTAACCACCGATTGCATCTTGTTGTAAAAGTTTGTCTTATTTTAAGTGAAGGGAAAGATTTTTTTGATAATTTTTCTTCCCTTCATAAATTTTTTCAACATGATGCAATCAAGGTATTTAGTGAATGCGGGACCATACCCCGGCTGTTGCCCCATTGGTGGTGTGGTCACTACCTGCCCATTGTTTTTTTTTAAATTACACAGAAATATTTAATACTCTTTTTAAAAATTAAATATAAAAAAACTTTTATATCTTCAGGTCACAGGGCCGAATCGGGGTTTTTTGACCATATTTATAATCATCTATTTATTTTATTGTATTTAATTGAAAAATTATTATATTTATTAAAAATAATTATGGATCAATTTTAATGTAGAACGATTTATATTTCTAAAACTTCTGATTTAATACACCATTGTTTGTTAGAAATTAAACAATTAAGAAATAAAAATACATTTGAAGATTTATTCAAATATTGTTTTGATATTAATATTTTTTTAAATGACAATAATTTATCTATGGATAAAAGAAAAACTAAACCTAAAGATTTTTCTGATTTTTATTTATTTTCTATTCATCAGTTTGAAAATATTTTAAATATTAATGATGAAGCAAAAAGTATTTATTTTAATATTATTGATTTATTTATATTTTGATAATAGATTTTTTACCGATAATAGTTGTTTAAAATCTTTAGATTCCCTTTATAAATTTGATTAACCTTTATTTTAGATATAAATAAATTAAAGCCTCTTTTAAAAATAAGTAATATTGATTAAAATTTATTATCTAAAGAAATTGACGTAGCCAAAAAATTTTTAATAAGAAACTTAATAATTACAAAGAATGTGTTACTATTGATTTTGTTAAATTTTTATATAATTACAATGATGCGTTTTCTAATCTATTTAACATTTTTCCTACAAGTTTGTTAATTGGCTCTTCAATTTCGAGTTGAAGACCACATTTTCTTCTTTAAGAAGGATAATAACGGCTGACAATTAGTGACCTGCTTAAAGGTGATTTGGTTCTTTTAGAACACGAAAAATCATTAATTAGGGGCGTTGAATTTTGATGAATATTGTAATTTAATTAAAATCCTCTAAGATAAAATAGTTTGATCAATACAATACACTGCTCATAATCAGCTAGCTTACTATTTTAACATGGTTGCAAACTTTTTTTATGCGCATTTAACGTTTAGTTCATGTTTTATTTAATTTTTTACCCTAATATTAATAACTAGTTATATATAACCAGTGTTTTTTCATATATATTCTTCCAAATTAGCATACTTATACATTTTGTTTTCATGATAATCAATCTTATTTCACTTTTCATTCTCTAAAATCCAAAGTTTTATATAATTCATTTTTATCATTCATATATATCATATTTTTAATTTTCATGCGCAATGATACCAAATGATAAATTATACTTACAATTAATTCAAATCTCATATCTTTTTAAGCAAAATTTAGTGAAAACAATTAATTTTAATTCACATATTCAATTTATAAACTCTTTTTTTTTAATTTAAGAATATAATAAATTACTATTAATTTGTTAAAAAATTTTGAACATGGATTCTATTGTTGTACATGTATATTTTTTGCCGTGACCGAAGGTCACGGCCAATTTTGCCGCCGAAGGCGGCAAATAATTTTTTTCTGCCCCCCTACGAGTTTTTTTTGCCCCCCTAAAATGGAAAAGCTAGAATCGGGCCTGTCAAGGGGGTATTACCTTTTAAAAATTCCCAACTAGTATAATTGGAACTGGGTGGCCCATTTTAATCAAATTTATATATTACCATTTCTGCTGATTCTAAAAATTAAAACTGTTTTATATCGTTTGTTCCTTCAAAATTAACTCAACTTAAGTACGTGATGAAATTTCTAGGCGAAATACATCAACAATTTAAAAAAAATTAAAAAAAAAGCCATCCAGCTAATAATTTTTTAAATATTTTGATCTCTCCCTTCCTCCCCTCCCCTCCTTTAATTAAAACAAAAGAAAATAACATCTGTGAAATATATATAGATATATGTGTATTTAACTGATTTAAAGAACGTAAATAGCAAGCCCTACGAGGTGGCCATCACGAAAGACAAAGTTGACAATTACACGGGATGTCGTGCCTCGGGCAGTCGGCCCACCTGCGGATATCAATATTGGAATGGACGCTTAATACCCTATAGCGAAGTAGAGATACGAATATATCTTGACTTTTAATTATTTGTTTGGGACGCTTTCAGGGTTTATCAGTTTTTAGAATATATTTCAAAATTTTATTTCTTGACACCAAATTTTCAAAAAATCGCTAATCTTTAATTGTTTCTCAAATTAATTCTTCTAAAATAAAAGTTTTAACAAATTTAAAAAAATAATTTAAAAAAAAAAGATTTTAAAATAATTTTAATGAAATTATTCTTCTCCGGAAAACCAAATCTTTAATAAGTAAAAAATGTATAGAGTTAAACACTCATTTTATCGAAAATATTTTACAAATTTTATAAACCTTGATTTTTAATTTTGGGTTTTTGAAAAAAAGTCACCACTGACTGTTTTTACCTACAATGCAATTTGTCAAATATTATCTAATTTATATCTAAACTAATATAAATAATTAATAATCATTTTACAATAACTCCTTTTAACATTTTGAAAATAATTTTCAAGCTGCCTAAAAGGCTGAGAAGTTTCTACTGAGATAACTGGCCAAACCTTGAAATGCATTAAAAAAATAAATTTAATTTTTATAATATAACCACTAGGGTTTTTGTTGTCCATGTAAAGTGTCTAACGGGGAACGATTTCATATCCGCGGAGGGCAGGATTGCATGAAACGAGAGGCTGTTCGACAAGTAGGCGATGAATTTTCGCAAACAGCTGATGATGAGGCCTATTATACCAGCGCGCATTGTATGTTTTTTAACGAATTATGGTATATTACTTTATTACACAGGTCGACAAAAGAAATGTTTTAAAAAAATTTGGACATTGGAGGCGATAAATAATACCCAAAATTACCTCTTTATATATTTTTTCGGATTCCCAAAGTCTCTTTGGCCTCTTTTTCATAGATATGTATCAAAAAAATGGCCAAAGTTGTCCATATTGACAGATTTTGCGACCTCGAGCTCTAAAGAAAAAGTTTAAGAATTTTATTTTGAACAAAATTCCGTGTAAATCATATTTTTATTTTAAATATTAAGAAATAAAAATTTCATTAATAGTATTTGAAGTTAAAATTTAGCAATATGCATTTTTTTATACAAAAAATTTTTTGCTGTTTTTAAATCTTTGTCTTAATATAAAATTTTTAATGTTTATAGCTGGCGTGCTATGTGGATGGTTTTCAATATTAAATGTTAGATTTCAAATATTTGTTCTGCGGTAATTAAAACCAGGGCTGGGGTAAAAAACTTAATGGGCATTTTTTAACAAGTTTTTGGGGTTTTTTCCCAAATGCCCACAAACTCGTAAGCATGGCAAAAAAAAGCCCCTTTTCTTGCTTAAAGAAAATGATTAAAAAAAGCCCCTTTTCTTAAAAAAAAATTCCTAGGAGCTTTAAGAAAAAATAACCCACCCATCATTATTATAAAGAAAAAATCAAAAATTTTCTATTATTATAAGGAAAACATGAAATGGGTTTTTTTAAGGGCTCTTTTTGAGAGCCACTTTTTGCGGGGCTTTTTTTGCCCCTTTTCTTAGTAAGGGCTTTTTTTGAATTCTTATTTTGGCCCTTTATTTGCAGCCTTCTTTTTTATGTTTTGGGGGGGAAAATGAGCCAAAGTTTTTTGGCTCATTGTTTTCCCGGCACTGATTAAAACACTTTAGACATACTTGCTTGCAACTAAAAATTTGAAAGAGCTTCTTACACGATCTTAAAAATAACTGTTTAAAAAAGATTTAAGTAAATCATGTAGTAAACAAACAATTTCTTTCAGATCTCATAGTCATAAAAAACAGTTTGAAATAGTTTTTATTTATATTAAAATGGTGTAACCTATTTTAAGCAACATACTTATTCATTTAAATAAAATTTTGGCAAGTTAGTTTGTCGAGAGGTACATTTTTTTCTTTATGTTTGGCTACGATAATGTTAATCCATGTATCAGCAGATGTTTATTAATTAAATATTTAAAGAGAAATAATCTCTAACATAAATATTTTACAGGTATGGTGTTTATGAGATAGATAAACCTAGTATCGAGCAAAGGGCTTTCGTCAACATATACCTGAAACCGGATACTAGCGTCAAATGGACGTCGAAGAATGCTAAACAGCTGAATAATAATGATCACTCAACACCAAACAATTCCAAAAAAAGGTCAAAATCGGAGAAATTAACAAAAATATGGAATCGATCAAAAGAGGCGAGAGAAGAATGGTTCGATTTTACACCTGATCAAGCAGTCCTGCTCAATACCCAATCTAAAATTATTAAATCGCCCAAATATGGAAGTCGGGTATGGCGGTTGTTAAAAAAAAATATTGGGAATCTAGCTTATTCAAAATTTTTAAAGAAATATTTGCTTATAATTTTATCTTGGCGCATTTTATAAATAGTCGCCAATAAACATTTTTTTTTTATTAAAATTATAAAAATATTGAAAATTTGGAATTACCAAAATTTTTAAAAAATTTTTTTCTTAATTCTCTCTATTATGAAAATATAAAATACTTATGGTCGGGAGACATTTTCTTCACAATTTTGATAGATTAGAACGCGCATGTTGGAAAATGTGGTAGCTTACAACAAAACCATCTTGCCTCTCAAACCAGCTGTCGAGCGGGTTTTGCTTCCGCTACCGTTCCATTTCGATCAACTATTTCGGTATGGGGCCCAAATCAAGGTAAATGACTAAAATGAAAATATTTATAGAATCGACTACAAATCGTTAAACATTAAATCTATGGGCACGTTCTCAGAAATGATGCAAATCTTTAAATGACATATCCTTAATTGGTTAATACGCAATATTTAAAAGAAAAATTCGGCAAATCTCATATATCTTCACAACAAATTAAATTAATAAGAGGTAGTTTAATTGCATCAAAATGTATTAATATAGCTTTTATTTAGTTAAAATTTAAGCAATTTTATAGTTTAAATATTTATATTTTTTTCGTCATAGTAACAAATTAACCATGTAATTTTTGCTTATTTTTTCAATGTTATTTTTATTAATTTATGGTTTTTGTAGAAATTACTGAAAATTCTATTTTTTGCTATGTGTTTATACAAAAAATTAATTTATAAGCAAATTACTTTTTTGTATAAAATAGAAATTTTTAAATACATAATGAACTCACATAGAAAATAAATCACATTTAGGGCGCGATTAATGTCGAGATACTTTGTTATAAATCATTTAGAAGAAATATTTTCTTATTTTAGCGAGATTCATAATTTCCCTACTTTTTTAATTAACAAACTAAATTAACATTAACTTAGCGTGATCGATAATGTATATAAGGCAAATATTAGCATGTAAATGATTCTAAAATTGGACTTTTACCTGCAAAATAAAGTTTGTATTCTTTATTATTCCTAAGAATGCTGGACCATTTAATGAATTTTATGATGGTTGGCAGAAAAACGGACTTAATCCCCTTAGGCCCAAGGGATAGACGTTGCCAGACCGTAATTCACTGCTCCATATTCTCTAAAATAAACAATACTTTCGGTTTTCTTATAAAAATTAAAGGGGCCTTTATTATTGATGTTTAGGTCAATTACAAGATTTAAACATACGTTCTACATAAGAACACATTTTAGTTTCCAATTTTATTTTTATAGATTTTAGGCATATGGCTGTTTTTGCAATATCCATTACCATGAAATAAATGATTTTAAAAAAATGCAAAATTATATTAGGAGGGAATTTTAGATGGTCTCGTTCTCCCAACGGCGAAATTTGACGGGTCAGGTCTGACCTGCGATAAAATTGGCGTTTCCTTTCGTGCCTTTCAAACCCAACAGGATAAGTGCGAACAGCCGGCTCAAAGGTGGGGACAAAAAAATAAATTTTATGTCAAAATTATTACTCTATTTGTTAAGCTTAGAGTTTTATCATTTTTTATGTTCTTGTAATCAAACGCATTTGTACAAGAAATTGACATTTCTTTTTCATTAACACTAAAAATAATTTTTCTGAAGTTTTAGAAAATATTTTAAAAAAAAATATTTTTGAAATGTTTAAAATCTTATAAAAAAAACGAACACATCCTTAAATTTATCTTAATAATGACAATTAAATTGCATAGATACTTTTCATAATAGATTCATACAAAACATAAAAATTTTTCATCTTTTATATTATTTTGTTTTTTATTATAATGTATACAGCTGCTTTCGCGACCAACCGCGAGATATTTGGATACGGGAAAATGTATACTATTTATGTCACATAAGTTCTATAACTATTTACTATTTTTAAGAGATTAATATTTTAAAATTGCATTGTCAAATTACATAAGGTTAAGTTATTTTACTTTAATAAACAGCAATTTTTAATTCCACATTTTTATGCAAAAACCCTGATTTAGATCGTGCTAAAAATTTTGATTTTCTTATATAAATATATATTATTACACAGGTCAACAAATATCAATAAAAAATAAGTTTATGAAAACATAAAATATATCCCCATGATAACCTTATTTTATATATATTTCCCGTTTTTCGTAGATTATTTCACCTTCGGCCCCTTTGATCTGTTTATATCAAAATGATGACCTCTATGACCAAAATGACAGATTTTGCGATTATTTTTTTTTTCATATAAATAACTTATATTCACCATCTCAAATAAACAGAAACCAAAATTTAGTATACTAAATCAACATTTGATAATACAAAATATTTCGCATCCAAACTTATATACGACACGCACACGACTCGATTTTTAATATAAATGTATGAAGTTTGAATATGACGATTCAGATATTGATTGTGCATAAAAATCAATTAGTTTTTGTTTTTGAATCTTTTTTGTCACATTTTTTGTAAAATTTTCAATGTTTTTAGCCGATTAATTAAGTTTAATTCAAAAAACGGTAAACAGATAAAATCCCTAAATGGGCAGAAATGAACTCCTAATTTAGCTCACAAATCTTAAAAATTTGTTGATAGTATAAGGGATTTAATATAAAGGGCTAGGGCTAGTTCCAACTAAAATTATTAATAATGCTTCAATAAAGCCATCTTTTCATTTGAATAAAATGATGAGTTATTTTCTAACAAAATAAATTTGAACTTTGATTGAAGTCTTCTAGGTAAGGTCCCTGAGCGCACAGGCTGAACATAAATAAATTATGGCAAAGTTAATTAGTATGTTTGCGTTTATTATTGCTTATAAATAATGTTTGTTGGTGTTAATTATTATAGATTAAAAGCAAATTAGGCGAACCAAAGTACCATTCGCTCAAAGATCGAGGAATCCTTTATCCAAAAAGGATTGTTAGCACAGCAGCTTCAGATGCCCTCCAAAGCCATGATTCCAATATGTTTAGCATCGTTGGAATCGACAATTTTGATAAAATCGTTTAATTTTTATTATAATGTTATTTTATATATTTTGGTTCAAAAAAATAGGGAAAAATAATGTCTCAAACACTGTATTTTTTAATTCGTTTAAAATTTAATTTTAAATAAAAATTAGTTCAAATTTAAGAAAAAAAAGCATTTTACTTGTGGGAAACTTAATTTATTTTTAAGCTAATTGCTTTTAGATATGAAATACGGGACCCAAGAGCTTACTTGGCCTTGTGGTGACCCATTAAAAAAAGGCGGGCTTAATTAAGAGGAAATTACGGGTCGGTTGTAATAATATTTTGCCTATATTTTTTAATTTTATATAAAATTAAAAACCACATAATTTTAGCTCCAAATATAAAACTTCCAGGCCTTTGGCCATAGTAATGATTCAACTTCCGCCATTTCATAATGCATATTTTTTATTCCCTTTTATTTTCATTGATCTTACTTTTAGAAAATGTATTTTTAGTGATTATAATTTGGATTTAATGCTTTGATTAAATATTGAAATATTAATTCAAAAAAACTAATTAACTTTAAACGTGCCCTATATTTTATACAAAGAAAACAATTTGTTAAAAAATTTGAGTTTTATAGTCTACCACAAAAATTTCAAATCGGATTAAAAGTGGTAACGATAACTTATCAGCTGATTCATTAAATCTCATGTTCCTGGCCACCAATCCCATCTTGACTCACACGACGATTGACGTTTCCACTGATCTCTTTGCAACAACTAATATCAAGTATATTAAGCTATGCCCAACTTCTTCTTTATTCCAAACAAAGGGTAAAAAACCACATGGAATCATTAATTTATAACATTTTAAATTAATGTACTGGCGCCCTTGATTAATTTTTAAAAATGTCGGACAACTTTGAGCGCATGTAAACTTTGTAGTGTTATACACTCTAAGTTAAGCAACGTTGAGCCTGGTTAGTACTTGGATGGGTGACCGCCAACAAATCCCAAAGGCCTACAGTTTTCTGAACACCTATGCCTTAAAACTTAAGTCACCGGCCCGTTTTAAATCTCATTTAACTCTACGGGGCCTGGCTTAGAGTTAAAAGGGCCTAAGCCTTAACGGGTAAGCCGCCCTAATGGGGAAAAAGGTTCGAAGGAAGCTCCTATACCACACTTTTTTTAAAAACAGTTTGATTAATTTATCAGCTTAGTGCTTTAAATTTTTATCGAATTGTAATAGGACATGCTTATCTGTTATGTTTATTTTGGCAAAAAGCTAATTTACTTAGTTCTTGTAAGAAATTTTTGTTAGTCCTATATTTGATTGCTAATGCCATATTAAATAACTAGAAGTAGAACAGAAAAAGTTTTATGCAAAAATAAGGATATACAATTAAACATATTCTTTCTTAATATATTTTAACTAATATTAGAATGTAGTTTAAAATTCATCATAAATATATTTTAACTTTTATTGAATGGTGGGATAATACATTAAGAATCAAATTGGCATTTTCGGATCCCCAATGTTTGCTAATATTTATTACTTTTCCCGCTTTAATTAAAAAAAAGTGATTTTGAGTTTTTAACCATACCTTTTAACCAAACAGGTAGCTAAACCAGTTAAGGTAATTTACAAACCGAGTAAAGCATTAAAATTGCCGTTTAGTTAAATAATAATTTGACTAGCTTACGAGCCGACGATCTAGGGTTTGAAAAAAGATTCTGACTTTAGATATATCAATTAGAGCCTACTGTCTAAGGCCCTAAAATATGTCTAAAGTGAGAGCTAAAAACCTAGATTATGAGCCTGCATCAAACACCAATCCTCCTGCGTGAGGACAGGAATATTGCCACTGAGCTGTGTGCCGACTTCAATATATTCCCAATAATAATATTACAAGACCAAATAGATTAGCGAATTTACAAAGTAGTTTATTAAAAAAGATTATTTATTAATAAGACAAAAATAGATTTTGTTTTTCCTGTGTTTGTTAATATCCATAAATTATTAAATTTTATAAAAAAAATGCAAAGTATTTTTGAAGTTACCGTTTGTTATTGTTGGGATGACATATATACCTACAATCTTTCGCAATATTCTTTGTTATCTGCAAATCTATTTTTTTTTAAATTATTTGCAGAAATGAGATTCTTATAACTGCTATCATGACACAAACCACGTCCTACATTACACACATCGAGGTTTCACTCCTTAATCTCGGGCTAATCGAAAACGCTTTCGAAATTTTTGGAACGTGTTGTCAATCGCAGCAAGATGTCCCCAAAATTTCGAAAAACATGTCAAATAGTTTTTTAAATAATCGTCCTCCTATTATGATCCACAAATTCGTAAAAATGATTGCACCAGGTCAGACTCGTAGGCTGCCAATTGAAATCATATTTGAACGACATTTGTTAACTGCAACATTTACAGGATTAAATGGGACGCAATCCGTTTGTTTTAGACGAGCCAAGAATGATGATAATGAACACGATCGACAAATGCATTGTACAAGTAAACGTTACACTTAAAAGATTTATTGCTGTTTAAAAATAATTCACAGAAAAATATACGTGAATATAAAGATTTTTCGAAGATAAATGTGATAATAGGCATTCAACCTAATATAAAAATAAAAACTATTTGACAAATTATGATCAATTCAATATAATATTAAATGCTACTAATTTTTTGTAAATCCATTTAATTCTTTTGAATTGTCTCAGGTAATGTTTAAATGAATTTCAAAATACAAAATCGCCTTCTAGAAATCCAAAAAAATCTACAAATTAATTTTTTTTTAAATAAATTTTTTAAAAACAGAATTAAAAATATGTGAAAATATATATAAGTATTTTGTTATTTTTTAAAGTGGAAGCCAAAAATCGCAATGGGCGCGTCGTGTCAGCTAAAAATTTTGTGATTAGTCCAAACAAATATTGTGCCTGCCTCAAACTGTGCAAATGCAAGGTAAATTTGAACAAAAAAGCGCATTTCAATTTTTAATATTCTACTTGCGGCTAATACCTCTTTCAAAATTGTGTAAAAAATTTTTCTAAAATAAAAAAAATTTTAGCGGCTAATATTAAAAAATGAGAAATTAGGGTTTTTGGTCGTTTTAGGATATGCTTAATAAAATATCCAAAAAAAAATTTTTTTTCTCACTAGCTGCCTCAATGTTATTCAAATGCATGCGGTTTTTTTGTCAAAACTTTTTATTCCACTAGCCGCAGCCTATATTACAATAGATAAATAATGAAAGATTTACAACTTTAATTTAACACAAGGATTTTTTAAAGGGGGCTCAAGGATAGGTTAAACGCGATAAGGAAGGGTGGTATTGGTTATCTAGGCCTAATTTTATTGTATTTGTAACCTTTACAAGAATGATCGTTTATCAATAGAAGGATAGCTTGCTAACATATGTCTCCTCGGTAGCCTACCCAATGATTTTCATCCCATACCTAAATTTTGCTCAATAAAACAACTATTTGTTTATTAATTGTGCCTGACCTTGCGAAGCAAACAAAATGTAATGAAAACACCCTAAAAGGTGCAAGTTTTTAGAAATTTCTATGGGAATTTTTTTTAATAACCATTTAGTGCACATCTGGAATTACACCTATCCATTGCGAACCGTTTGACCTTTTAACCGATATAACTCGATCCGGTTTCTTGAACATAATTGTTCGTCTTAGAAATTTCTTCGATAGTAGTTACACAGCTGATTCATTAACTTCAAATCTTAAACCCTTTAAATCTATTTATCAATATTTCCCGGCCGGAATGATGGAACCAGAAGTGAAAAACTTTTACGCCCTCAAGCCGGTTAACGCGCTTTTAAGATATTTCTTGTTGGCCATCTTCACAATAACTTGTATAACCCTAATGAAAGGTTTATAATAAAAATTCTTTAAAAACACATTAAAGAGTATGGCCGTGTTAAAATATGTTTTTTTTTGCCTTCAAATAATTACAAAATTTTTAGTGAATTATTTGCTTGCACTTCAAGTAAACACGCCATATCTGGTTTACATTGATGCATGCGAGTCTTCTTTTTCACCAAAAATATTTTGGCACTAGCTATACAAAGAGCTTTAATTAACCGCATTTAAAACAAATTCAAGGTGTCTGGACAACCTTTTTGTTAAATTATGCTCATATTTATAGCACAGGTCATCAAAATTTTGAGAATTAAGAGTAAACTACAAGCAAACCTTATGTTAGAGATTTTCACCTCTTACCGTTTTAATCAAACTTAATTAAGCAATAAACAATTATTTAAAAAAAAAAGTTAAAAAAACAAAAAGATGTAAAAATAAAATTGACTGAAATTAACAGCTAAAATAAATTTAAATAAAATTTTTATTAAAAATGGATAACACATCGTATTGTATTTAAGTTTTAAAGCGATATATTTTATTATCTAAATGTTTAAAAGCTTGATATATAAATAAAATTTGTGTTCCATAATTTGTAATGATAAATGTAAGTTACGTTTTTACATGTCATCAATTTTTTCTTTTTATGGTATACAAATATCCGTCAATCAAAAAAGACCATTTTTTAATGGCGGATCTAAGGAGCCGAAGGGCGGAGAAACTAAAAAAAACGAAAAATATATGTAAGGCTCATGGGAATGCATGCTTGTATGTTTTCAAAAATTAATATTTGTGATAAAGATTTATGTTGACCTGTGCATTACATAGACAATATTATTTAAAATTTATTGAATCAATATATTCCTATTTTCCAATATATACTAAATCAAATTCTAACTTGAAGGACTGATCAAAGCCACAGTTGGATTGGTGTTACCAGCTGTTGGATCCTGGGGACTGTCTCCATTCCACGAGAAAGATGTCAAAAAAATACATTATTACGAACGAGAATTAAAAGAGGTCCCAGTCAAATTTAACGAACATTATGAACCAATTCATCCCTTCAAGTATGAATTTCAAGATGTTTTAAAGGTGCCGCGTTTATAAGATCTTGTTAACGCTTTCAAATAAAAATATTTAACTTTTTATTTAGATTAGGCATCTCATTAGCTCACATATTTACCTTTTTTGTGCTATAAATAATGGATTTTTTTTTTAAATTACCAAAAGTAGGCGATCATAAATGATTTGGTAGCAAAAAATGCAAATATGTGCATTAGGTGAACGGTGTTTTATATGATAAGTATAAGGGACGGCATACATATAAATTTTTGATAAAATGGCTTAATCAAGTTTTTAATAAAATACGGCAATTTTTTCGTTACTTAAAATCATGACCATTTATAGCAACTTTAATCGACTCTCATTGCAGAAGTCAATTAAAGTAAGCGGCGGTCAGTGTCCTATTCGTTGCAAGACGTTGCAGTTAATTAAAAAAGTTAATAACTTTTAAATTCCAAAAGGGTACTCAACCAAAAAACCTTCAAATGCATTAAAATTTAAAAGTTTTTTTACGAAAGTAACGAAAATAAGAGCGACATTTTTAATTATTAAATTTACAAATATTTTAAATTAATTTAGCAAAACTCAGCCGATACGTAGAATAAGTCGGTTGAAAGAATTTTCTCTCAATCTCTTCTTCTTTTTCTTGTTACCCTTTTTGGGACTGCATTATATTTGCAATTTGGGAATCACGGATGACAAATCTCAACCACCGGCAAAAGTGTCCAAAAGTTCGGCTGAGGCAAAACTCGTTTAAAACTTACTAATTTATATTTCTTTGCACCTATTAATAAACTCATATTTTTTAAGGTTTTGACTTTGCTACTTCTTATCATTTTTACTAAAAATGTAGATAAAAACAGCTGATTCATTGGTACACACAGGCATATTCCATTAACGTCTAGGCGTTAGAAAAGTCTTAAAAAACTCATATTAATAGATTTAAATGGCCCATTGTTTCTAAATTAAAAAGGGAACATTTTTTTAAGGCTTAAATTACTTTTTCAATCTCCCTCAATCAAGCCGGTGATTGTTATGTTAGTCTGTATTCAAATTTCAAATTTATAACTAAAAAAGATAAGCTAAAAATGTTGATACGAAAAAAGAATAAAGTTTTAAATAAATATTGGTATATCGAAATTTTAAAGTCCCAAAAAGTCTCAATTTTGGCATTTTATTGAATGTTAAAGGCAGAAATAAAATTAAATTAAAAAATAGATTGGAAATTAGAGCGACTTTATTATTTTAGTGCCAAAAATAACACATTCGATCTCCTATATAGATATGTTATAAAATTGTTTATTTACATCAAAATTGACAAGAATATATAACTAATAATAAACTTATAATAATAATTTGTGGCACCCTGGCTAAGAGTAATAAATGCATCACTTAATAATAGATATACTCAATTATATAATAATTTTCAAAATCAAAACACTAGATTATAAAAAAATAATAAACGTAGTCTACAGAAATTAAAAAATTTTACAGAAAAAATAAAGTAGAGTATTTAAGCCGTTAGCGACCATAGCACATTAAAAAATAAGAAAGTAATTTTAAGTTATTTAAAAATGTAACAAAATATAATAATGAATTTAAAAAACATATAAATAAAAATATAATGTTTATATTTAATTTACATGAAAAATATTTAAAAAATTAGATAAGAGTCATTTTGATAAGAAAAAAATTAAAAACATGTAGAAAATTCAAAGAAAAATCCCACAAACATGTAAGCAGTGTTCGACCCGTAAAAATGGTGTATAAAATTTGCTTGAATTTTTTATCGTAAGCCAATGAAGGGTTTGCCACCCAAATTGAGACTCATAGGGTTGTCGAGATCAGGTTTGGGATCAGAAAAGATATTTTCCATTCCCCCATTGGTGGTTGATAAGTGCAAGTTATTTTTGAATGAAAAGGACGTGGAGGTCTTGTCCGTTACCAAGTCAGATGTGTACTTCCAAATCATAATGGTCTCATCGGCTCCCACGCTCGCTAAATAAGATCCGCAGGGAGAGAAGGCCGTAAAAAGGACGCGGTTCTTATGTTTGTTTAGACTGGCAACCTTAGTAGAGAGAAATATTTGAAAGAACGATTAAAATAAAAAATGATTGAATTGGATTTAGTGGGGTTTGGTATTTCCACCGACCGCTTCAACAAAAGAAGTTTAAACTTGGAGAAAAACTAACTAACTGCTAAATGGTATTATACAGTCTTTTTATAAATTTTCAATTATATAAAATATTCCCCGCATTGTGAAATTCTAAGTTAGTACAATTCATATTAATCTGAGCTAAATATTTCATTTATTTCAAACAAATATTCCGTAAAAATCAATATTATTTTACAAAAAAGCAAAAAATTTAAAATTACTTCAATAAATTTTTAATTTATAACAGTAATATAACAAAGTTGTATTAAATGTAAGCAAAGTAAGTTACAAATCATAAAAACATTATTATGGAGGAGTATATCAAAAAAATTAGGTAAACGACATTTAATACCATGTTTACTAAATTATTCAAACAACTAGCCAAAAATAAGGTAATGTCATGTAATCTGCGTTCCAACATAGCATAAAGCCAAGTTAGGATAAGAAGATTCCCATACCTCCCCCCATATAAGGGCCCAATAACCGATTAGGGCTCTATCAACCTGAACAAGGCAATCATTATTGCCAACAGGTTAAACAGTTGGCTTAGCTCGTATACCGGCATCCTACTAAGCCCTCCCTTTAAAGGGTTTCCTGGCAATGCAGATTTAGCTACAAGGTCAATGTATTGAAATCCAAATAGATCATAAATCTACTTTGTCTAGCCCGGGATAATTCCAAACTTCCACTGCGCATCCCCCTTTTGACTTGTTCGATCGGCCATTCGAGGTCGAAGGCGCTATATCCGCTGATCGAGTACCGCCGGTTGCCCCGTGACTCGAAACGATTTCTCGGTGTCGAATACTCCAGGCTAAAGAATACACCTGAGGCCACGTTAAAAGTGAATATTTCAATAATGTTTAATCTGAATGTGGCCTAATCAATAATTAAAACAAATCAGGTTAATAACTAAAACCTCCCATTAAAATAAAAATAAATTTGGCATTTTGCGCGTTTTAGAAACTATTTAGAAAGTATTTCTAGTGCTTTTTGGGTTAAAGGCACATGCAAAGTAGGTTCTTATTTTTTACAATTTTCAGAATTTAAAAAATTTTTAAATTGTAAAAAACGCAAATTTATAAACCAAATTTAATGCACATAAAATGTTTTTTCTGAAATAAAAAATTGAAACAGTTAACAAAATTATTTTTTTAAAATTTTCAAAATTTTACAAAAATAAAAAATTAAGTATGGCCTAATTAACACATAATAAAAAACTTCACAAATTAAATTACAGCCCGATTTTAATAGTACCTTATGTATTAAGAACTTATATTACACAGGACAACGAAAAAAATAACATAAACGATTTCTTAAGGGTTTTGTTAAGAATTTTCTTGCGATAACAATCCCAGGCTTAGTTTTTTAATCCAATACCTCAAATTTTTTTACAGCGTCCAAAGATTATAGAAAAAATTCACAAATTTTCTTTAACTATTAACTTTCCAAAAATTCTATTGGCATAATCCGACTCCTTATAAAAAAGATAACTAAAAAAAGTTATTATCTAAAGTTATAAGCAATTTATTTTCAAGTTATTTAGGATCAAAAAATGGATTTTATGACAAAAACCATAAATTTTATAAGAATAAAATAAAAAAAAATTTAAACGCCTTATGTTAATATCGTATGTTTGCGTTATCTAAATATATTTCTAAACTTTTGTAACTACTCATAGCTTTTATGATATAGAAGCCCAAAATACCTAAAAATGAAAAAATCTTGACTTTGACACCAAATAACTAAAAATCTGAGGCATAGGCTAAATTTTGATTTCATATTCGTGATCAACGCCAAAAACTTGACCAAAAACCATTTGCCATAAATGATGCTTAGGGTGGTCCAAATTTTGTTGTCTAGTGTTAAGAGTTAAAATTTAAATAAGCATGATGTATGGGCTGTTTCTCTATAATTCAACTATTGTAAATCTTCACCATAAATAGAAAGCTGTTATTTCTGACTGTTTGTATTTTTTTTTACTTAGATAGTTTAAAAAATTTAACAAATAAAACCTCTAAAATTATATAACAAAAAAATAATATGGGTAATTGTTTTATTTTAACAAATGATAATAGATTTTGGGTTATAGTAGATTCATATTAGGAAATTTATATCCTGGTGGCGATATCATATAGGAATTGGACAAAAAGGTTTGATATATGCTTTTTATTGAATAAGAATTATGTTATGATATTATAGATAAAAATAGTATTATATCTATATATAAAAACTAAAACTCTTATTATAAAAACTATTTCTGCAAGTCGTGATGACACCGCTGAATTTTAGCCCATCAATAAATCAATTGTTCAGTAGTATAATCCATTAGTATTACGGGCTACGACAGTTATTAAACAATTTTTTTAATAAGATTTGTCTGGCCTTTTGAATACAAAAATCTGAGTTTTAAACATGTTAAACAACAAGAACTAATCATCAAAAACTACATGCTATCTTATCTTTACACAATTTTAATAAGTTTAGAAATTACGAAATTTCTTAAAAAAAACCGCGTGTGGAAAAGTCCATTGCAAAATCGTGTAAGTAAACTTTATCCCGGCTAAAAACTTAATTATGTCGATATGTGTTAATGACAAGCGATTATTTTGTGATGCCGATAATAGAAAAGCTGAGGTGTTGAACAAATTTATTTTTAAGAGCTTGCCAAAAAATATGAGGAAAAAAGGAAGGCTGTCATCTTTAAGGGGGTGTCCAAAGCTTAAAATATTTAAACCTGACCGGACGGAACCACAGGGAGGTACTTGATGAGTCGGCCCGTTTTTGTGTGCCAGAATTGGAGGTGAGGATTGGTCCGACCCGAAGCCGTGGCCAGGAGGTTGGAACTCCATGGGCACCAGGCAAGAGCTTTAATGCTGGGTAAATCAACGTCTATGCCGCCCTTGTGAAAGTTGGCTTGTTGTTGACAGGTTGGTGAGTTATGGCTATATAAATATAATTTAATGTAGGAAAAAAATAAAATAAAATTTTTTTTGCACTAGCATAAAATTTATAATAATGTAAAAATAAAAAAACTTGAGGTCTATAAAAAACATTGCATTTATTTTTTTGATTTCAGAGTTGCCTAAATTTTCAGGAGAGTTCGATTTAAGAAAGATAAAAACATGTGGTATAACACAATTGATAAGTTTTCATATGCTTCAAATACTTATTTTGTAGACTTATTACACAGGTCAACAATTTTTTGAGAGTTTCAAGTTAACAACAGAGATCAAACCTGCCATCTCAGGGAATATCAAACCCGTTTACCGTTTTTCCTAATCAAACTTAGTGTCAGTTATAAACATTAAAAATTTTATGAAACTAAGATAAAAAAAAAGATTCATAAACAAAAATTAATTGAAAGTTTGTCTTTGCATATTCACATAAATTAAACTATATACAAACTTTAAATAATATTTTCTATGAATCCTGTCGTATTTAAGTTTGGACGCGAAATATTTTGTATTCTTTAAATGCCGATGCAAGAGCTTGATATATTAACAAAATTTATTTTTCATTATTTTGACTAAAAGGGGTTTTTTATGCAAATATTTTTAAAATTTTTCTTTCTAGGGTATATTTGAAGCTGTCAATTTGGTAAAAAAAAGGCCATTTTTCGTTATAGACGAGTTTAATGAGCCCAAGACGGAAGAAAATAAGAAAAACGAAAAATATATATGAGATTAGTCCATCATGGGAATGCATTCTTTTTTTAAGTTTTCATAAAATTCACGTTTCTGACATTAATATTTGTTAAACCGTGTTATAACACAGGTCGACAAATATCAATGTCTGAAAAAAAGTAGAAAATATAAAAGCCTACATTTCCATGATAGCCATATCTCATATATGTTTTCGGTTTATTAATCCTCGCCAAATCCAAAAAATGACCTCTTTAATATTGACAGATTTTGCGAGATAGAGAATACCTTAAAAAAACAATTCAATATTTTTTTATATAAAAAATTCTTGGAACTTATATTTATCATCTCAAGTAATAAGAAATAAATTTTTTAATAAAGCAAGTTCTCACATCAGCATTTAGATAATACAAAATATTTCGCGTCCAAACTTAAATACGACACGATATTTTATCGGTTTTTAAAGAAATATTTAAAGCTTAAATTTAACAGTGTAACTTTCGTGAAGAAGCAAAAAAAATCAATTTACTTTTCTTCTTCAAGTTTTTTGTTTTTCCGACATTTTATTTAAAGTTTTTAACGTTTATAGCTAGATTACTAAGTTAGTTTAGAAAGGGTAAACGAAAAATTTCTAAGATGACAGGTTTGATCTCTATTGTTAGATCATAATTCTCAAAAAAAAATGTTGACCTGAGTATTAAAACTTAAATTTAGCAATTTTCGACCTGACAGTCAGCCTTATATAAAATGACTGTAAATAAATTGTAATTTATAGGGATCATTACCCGTTTACCAATTTCGAAGCGGTCAGGGGTAAAACGGTTGTTGAGTTTAGGTTAGGAACCCTGAGGTTAGCAATATCTGTATTTAGATTGGGCAAAGTGGAATTATGGATATTTTTATAATTGGTGTGAGATGGTCTATACAGGGCCTTGTAATCTTCATTTTGGGTTAGATTAAAGGTCGGCTGCCCTGAGCTCTTTAGATCGGGTGACTTTTTTGTTTTATGGCCATTAGGAGATTTTAAATTTCTTAAATCAGCCGAGGTGCTGCTATTATTTTTGGAAGAAGACGAGAATATGCAATGTTTGTCCCAAATGAGAAGTGTACCATCTGTGCTACTACTTGCTAATTGCCGACCACAGGGGTCCCACTTTAACCCACATACCTAATAATAATTAATCAGTTTAGAATTTACATAACACTTCAGCGTTAGTTAACACATTTAATCTTTCAAAACTTTGTAATGACATAAACATTTTACTAAATTAATTTGAGGTATGGAAATAAGCGAAAATCGCGTTGGGGGTCAATAAAAGTCTCGTTTACTTCAGCTTTATGGTAGTTTGAAAAAGCAACTACGTGGTCCCGCCTCTTAACGTCGTGGTGGAGGACACGGCCCGAACGAGAGCCTACACTGAGGAGACCATCTTCATTCCACGAGAGAGACGTTATCCTATATGTGCTATTACCATTAGTATTGTTTGGACCATTTAAATTGCTATTATAATCAGGTTTATCGACAAAATCGCCCGATATACAACGGACCATGGTGGTTTTGTTCACGTCCCAAATCTAAATTGGATAGCAATATAAAATAATAATAATAATAATATAAATGTCAACACAGGTCTGCAAAAAACCAGTAAATGTTTGTAGAACGCTATGAATTTGCTAAGCTTCATCTCTAATATTTCCTAACTTTTCAAATCAACCATAAAATAAGGCACGCTAGATCCTGTATTATCGAATAAAAATGACCAAATTTAAAGAGGTGTCCTCGAGAATAATTCAGAGAAAAAATAATAAAAATTTTTTAAAATAAATTTATAGCTTCAATTTTTCATCTGCAAGAGATATTCCATTTTTATGTATAATGAGCTCTATCATGAAAATATACGGAAAATGACTACATGGTTTATTTCTCTTGCAACATGGAAATTGATATATATCTATGTAATTTGCGTCAAGGCAATAATGAAATGCCTTTACTTAAACATAATTCATGTGCTTATTTAATCATTTTTTACAAAGAAAAAATGACAACAGAAAAGCTCTAGTAAGGGACATTTTTTCACCGGTTAGAAATAAGAGCATAATTATAAGTTTGAGACTAACAGTTTAGTTGTTTTTCTTGGTTTTATTACAAAGATTCTTTAATTCCGTTAAATTTATTTAAATTGGCTTGATAACACTGGACAGCATAATTTGGACGACGTTAAGCGTCATTTATGGCAACTGTCGTTTTTTGGTCAATTTATCGGTTCTGATTACGTACATAAAATCAGAATTTTAGCAATTGCATTAGATCTTTAATTTATTGGATGTAAAATTTACCTATTTTGGGCTTCTATATTTTATACTTGTGTAAAGTAACACAAGTGTAAAGATGTATTTAGATTGTGGCAACATTCATTATTAACATAAGAGGTTTAAATTTTTTTAACATGTTTATTTTAAATATTTTGCAAAATTAGTGATTTTCGTCAAAAAAAGATTTAATAATTTGAAAGAAAATTGCTAATATTTAAGCTACAGCATTTTTTTAGATATGTTTTTTATAAGAAAACAAAATTATTATATTTTTTATAATAATAATAGTTTAAATTTTTTTTTACACTTTGAACGCAGTTTAAATAATATTTGAGGCATCGAGGAAAATAAATCCGTAATCATAAAAACCCTATATTGTTTATGTTATAATCGAATTAATCTAAGCAATAGTGTGAAAAATTTCAATAGACTAAAAAATACTTATAAAATTTATGCATATATAATCGTTCAATCAGGTTTAAGCAAAGAATTAATTTTATAAAATGTTTAAGTTTTCAAAAAATAAATATATCGAAATGGAAAATGAACACAAATAAATCTTGAGGAAAAGGGCTGCCAGTGCATACTCCTTTAAAAATAAATGAAAAAATAGATTATTTTTATGGACAAGCCAACCTATTTATGTATATATTTGTGTATAATAATTCACAAAATTAATTAATTCTATTCTTAATAATACTCTGTGGCCTATAATTATAAAAAAAGGTAAAACTATTGTTTAAAAATGTATATTTTTAAAATCATTAACTTATAATTAAAAAAATTTTCTAATTGTAAAATGTGCAAATGAAAAAAAAGTATTTGTGTCATTAGAATAAGACAAACTAATTGGTAATAAGCCCTTGTCGTGCGCGCGCGTCTTAAACGCGCAAGAGACGATAGAAAAAAATAATTAAAAAGTTTACGCGCGCACGAGACGTGAGTAAAAAAAAATAATTAAAATTATTTTTGGTTGTATTAATTATCTTAGTGTTAGAGTTAAGAAGGAGATCTATTGAAATGAATAATAATAAATGTATTGTGTTGGAGATTAATGTAAAAGTGATTGCCTTACCTTGATGCCTAATTCCCTAAATGATTTTAAACCGCCTAAATGACAATAACAAACAGCTCTTCTATGTCCCCAGAGCACCTCATAGGCGTAGATTAATACTATTCCACTTTGGCCCCCGAATATCCTCATAGTGTATGTTGCTTGTGTCTGAATACTAACGCACCCACTTTTTATTCTGGTTGGGATCAAATATGTATAGATATGGCTACAAGTGTAGCAGCCCTCTACTGATTATAAGTATTGCTATAAGTTAAGAAGCCCATAAGTATTTTTTTGGTTTGTTTTGGGGAGGCTAAAAGATAATGGGTTTATAATTGATTTCCATTTTGGCTTAATTTGAGACCCTCTGATTGGGCAAAATGAGCTTATAATTGATTTCCATTTTTGGTAAATGGGAGGTTAAAAGACCTCTAGTTGGGCAAAGGCCTATAATTGATTTCTGTTTTTAATTTATTATGAAAGGCTAAAAGACCTCAGGTTGAGCAAAATGCCCGGGTTTTCGCAAAATGGGATATAAAAAATCGTTTTTTTATATTTATTCGGGCTGATGGATAAAGTAGGGCTGTGTTTTGGTTGGTTTATGTTTTTTGTGGGTTATGAATGGCACCTTTCTATAAAAAATTTTTAATTGAACAAAGATATGCTATTTAAATAATTATTTAAGTTTGAAATGAATATGTATGATGTAATAATATAATACAATATACAATATTAACATACATAATTGATGTAATAGTTTGTAACCCAATGTTATATGAAGTATCCCACCAGCGGTCACCATGTTTTTAGTTTTATTTAAAATATTAATATCTATAGTTAATTTATGTCTTTTTTTAAGCAGTGGAATCGTGGGCACAGCAATACGCGCGTTTACGCGCGCACGAGAGGTGATTGAAAAAAAAGAAAATAAAAATTATTTTTAGTTTTGGTTGTAAAAAATTAATTATTTTGGTGTCAAAGATAGGGAAGAAGATTGGAGGTGCGTGCAGAGAAGGGATTGAAATAAATATGTTAATATTTAATATAAAAGTTTCTGATTGCCTATTTCTTAAACTTCTTGCCCCATTTCCAAAATAAATGTTAACAACTGACCTTTTATCCCCAATCTTTAAAACGCCCGAACCATAATAACAACTTCCCCTTTATAACAATAGTAAGAGATGATAGTTAATTTATATGTACAAGAAAACAACGGACTATAAAAACTTATACCAAAGATTTTAGCAGTGCCAGTAAATCCCGATTACAATGTGGAAATAAATTTTAACCTTAATGATTCCTTTTTTTATTAAGTGAATATTTAATAAAAACAAATGTTTATTGGTATATAATAAAAACTAGTAAATAAATGGTTAAAAACATTATTATGATTTACTCTATAATTATAAAACAATAAAAAAAATTGTATTTTATAAAATCAAGCTCAGAGTGTGAAAGAATGTTTCATATCTCCAAATTATTAAAATTTTTCCACCCAAAACCCAAAACACCAATAAAAATAAAATTCCATTTTAATGGAGCAAGCAACAAAAATATTATAAGAGCTTGAGAGAATTCGATGCTTAAAATTAGCATTAAAAACTCACAATGAGTGTAGATGGCATAATTCCGGAGATGAAAATCTAGTTTTAATATAATTAAAAGCACCTGTATTTTTGAACTATTAAGGCCTATGGCTAAGACTCGACCATTATCAGTCCAACCAACTGAAGAAACGTAATTTGTATTTTCCGAAAAATCTCCTTCTGCCTGTTGTTCGTTAACATCCACGAGGTGCGTTGTTTCCCCAGTAGTACCATTCCAAAGGTAAACGCTCGAGCCTAAAGCAATGGCCAAAATATTTTTGGTGCTCCAATCTAAAAGATTCAAGCCTGTGGAAAGTGAAGGAATAAATATGACATTAAGTTGATTTTTATAGAATATTGAGGGTAGGAAAAATTGATAGTTAATTAAGATTAGCTCAAGAAAAAATGATTTTCTTGAGCTGTGTATTTAAGAGCAATTTACAAATAATTTAAATCAAATACTGCAAATTTAGGTATGAAATTGCAAAAAAGTTTTACGTTATATTTGCATAATGTAAATTACATATTTGTTAAAGTGGGCAAGACAATTCTATAATTATGCAAAATAAAGTTAAAAAAATCTTTTTAAAAACGAATATTTCACTTCATTACTGTTTTGTACACTTGTTATTATTTTTTTTAAGATAAAGAAACTTTTGATGTATGTTTATACGTGAATACATTTTATTATAACATATGGCTTGCATTAAGAATGCCAAAATGCTATAAATTATTATGTTTAAAATTGTTATAAAAATAACATAAAACACTAAAAAGAAATCAAGAGATTTGAAAATGAGAATTTTGTAATTTGGTTAAAAAAAGCTCTTCACCATTGTAAATTTAATTTTTTGTCCTGCTCACATCTTATAAATTGATGTATAGTGGTAACCAAAAAATTTTAGATCTCTTTTAATATAACATTTAATTTAAAACACTGGTATATGTTAGTTTTTTTTTACTTCAAATGTGGGCTCTTACCAAAATGAATCCAAACTTTGTTATTTAAAAAAAAAAATTTATAAATTTTATAAAAAAAAATTTTATTGAATCTTTTATATGCTTTAGGTTTAAATTTCATTTTTTTTTACATTTCATGAATTTTAAAATTATATTTTCTATCAATTAAATTAATAATATATTTTAATATAAATTTTTATGCACAGAAAATGCAAAAAAAGTAATCAATATATTAATTACCTTTAAGAGAAGCATTTGTTAAAAGTTGCTTTAAACAAATTTAAAAAGTTACAATGATCATTCATAAGTTCAGGAGCATCAAGAATTTTATCTGGAGCAAGTGGAAATAATCGTTTTGCCAGCTGTGATGTAGATTTATTAAAACTTTGAGACACGCCAGATATATTAAATGAATCCAAGAATTTCAAGGGATCTAAAAATTAATATAAAACTTAACAAGCTTAAATTAAAATTTCTAAAAAGCATATTAACAATAGAATAGAAATAGTTTTTAAACTTATAAATAATTAAAAAATGAATACTGGTATTTTTGCTACTTTTGTCCAATATGTTTGAAGAAAAATTAAGTATTCGGGAATTATTATTAGAACAGCCTAAATACATTTGATTAAACATGTTTGTGGTGTTTTCCTATATACACATGCTAAAATTGTATAAAAAAGTATTTAATTATGTATAAATTACAATTTTCCCTGAGGTTTCAGTTTGTTCCTTAAAATAATTTAAATGATCCGCCGCAATTTGTTTCTTCATATTAAGGTAATAACCTAAATCTGGCTGTGATTTTGTCCGATTTGGAACAAATCTGTCGCCAAATGCCTTTGGGGTCTTACAATCTCTAAAATTCAAATTTCCATGACTAGGTGTTTTGCTCACATATAAAGGTAATTTAGATTTAGATGATTCTAAAAAAATTAACTATAAGGAGCTTACTCTGTTGTCGCTCAAATCCGCTATCTTTTGGGGTTCTAAGGCAAGATTTGTTTAATGAATAATTCATGTATATGCGTTTAAAAATTGCGGCGAAGCATATAAACGATAAGATGGAAATTGCACATGGTTAAAATATGTCTTAAATTAGGCCGCCCTATTTTAACTTTTTATGGAATTTATCAAATTCGTAAACTTTTAGATTTTACCTAATTTACAAAAATAATGCGCTTATAAAATTGTATAACTACAGATTGTTATTTAATGATAAAATTTTTAATTTTTTAAATTTTTTTTTCTTTTTAGCTGCCTCAATGTTATTCGAATGCGTGTAATTTTATTTCGTCACTTTTTTTTCCACTAGCCGCAGCTTTATCTATAAAAAAATAGGTGCAAAATAAAGCATGAACAACTTTAACTTCATTAAAATTTAACTTGCAATACTTTAGGCAGTTTAATTTTTAATACATTATAATATATCAAATTTAAAATTAAAAAAAGGAATATTATAATTTTTAAATGATGTCCTAAGGTTCCGAATTTTACATTAGCTCTTTACATATACATATATATCTAATTTCTCTTTAAAATTTATTATATTATTAAAGGTTTGGATCTTCAAATGACTCAAATGCTTTACATTGTGCAGAATGTTCAAATTTTTTTACAAAATTGCATTTCATAAAAATTTATAAATTTTTTTCAAAAATAAAAAAATATATTTTGGACTTTTTGGGTCTACAAACAATGAAGAAAACCATATTTAAAAAAGAAATAAAATTCTACAGAAAAGATTTCATGTTATTCAGGAATTTATTTTCATCTTTAATTTGTTATGCAAGAAATCAAAATTAGCAAAAAATTGGTAAAATTTTTATTATGACATCGATAAACCAAAAATTAAACGTACTGGCTTTAATTATGTTTGCGTTATCTTAATCAGCATGAGGAAAGAATTATTGTTGCTTTTTACAAAAAAAACAAATAACCCAAAAAATGGTAGGAAAAATTTGTAACGCCAATGCTATAGTTTGGACCATATGAACCCCAATCTCATCTATAACTTTTAAAAGTGAAGCTATGAATTTTATTTTTTATTATTATAAAAATACGTGGTTAATTATAAGCTAATATAAATTATCAGTAATGTATATTATGAATTTTAATTTGAACAATGAGAGTAATTTTTTTAATATTACATTAAATAAATCTTGTCGTAATTGTATTAAATTATTGATTAACCGTGTTTTAGGTCTAGTAGATCATTTCTAAAAAGATTATTAAAACATATTTTGAAATAAAAAATTATGGTCATTATATATCATAAAAACTAGATATTTTAAGGTAAAAAGTTTATTATTACAAGGCCAACAAATATTTATGTCAGAAACGAGATAATTATAAACATAATAGTATGCATCCCCATGATGGCCTGATTTCATATATATTTTTTGTTTTTCTTTATTTTTTCCGTCTTTGGCCCCTTAGATCCGTCTATAACCAAAAATGGCCTTTTTTGACCAAATTGACAGATCTAAATATACCCTATGAGGAAAAAATATAAAAATCTGTTACATATTTAAATTCCTTGCAACTTACATTTTAATCACAAAGAATGAAAAAATTTTGTATTAAATATTAAGCTCTTACATTGGCATTTTGATAATACAAAATATTTTGCGTTCAAGCTTAAATTTTTTTTTTCATTGTTAGCTTTTTGCCATTGAGGCAGTGAGCTCTTTCAATTTAACTCTCCATTGGGTTTTATCTCTACATTCATTTCTACTTAGGTTGGGACATCTCATGCTAGCGTCTACTCTTTGAGACCAGGTGAGTTTAGGTCTGCCCCTTTTATTCTTGCCTTGCACTTCAATTGCATTTACCAAATTGCTTAGATACCCTTCTTTTTGCCTCATAACGTGTCCAAACCATCGGAGTCTGTTGATTTCGACTTTATTTTGTATGGGTGTTATGTGTAAACTTCCAAGTATATGATCGTTGCGGATCTTGTCTTTGCGAGTCACCCCGAGAAAAATCCGCAGCATGCGCATTTCCATCGTTTGTAGTATTCTTTCGTCGCTTTTCCTTAACGCTATTGTTTCTAAGTTGTATGTTATTGCCGGTTGTACTATGCTTGAGTAAGCCTTGCCCTTAACTTTTATTGGTATATTTTTGTCAAACAGGAAACCTGTCAACGATCTCCATTTAAGCCACCCAACTTTCAGTTTGTTCCTAACTTCTTGCTCGACGTTTTCATCGGATTGTAGGTAAGCACCTAAGTATGTTGCTGTTGGCTTTGATATGAGAGACCAGTCATCGTTAATTATAGTTGTTCACCTTTTGAGTCTATGAAAACTATCAATTCAGTTTTGTTTTTGTTAATTTTTAGGCCTAGCTTTCAATCGCTTTTATCCAATTATTCAGACTTTCACACATTTACTGCGGGTTTTCAGCCATTAGTAGAATGTCGTCAGCGTACAGTATGTGCCACGGTGGATTTGTGGCAACGCTTTTTAAGATCACGTCCATCACCGCGATGAATAGTAGGGGACTTAGGGCCGAACCTTGGTCTGACGAACTCCTTACATACGTCAAATTTCTTTCATACATACTCGAACCAACTTGATATACATCTCAGGAACATTCTTTCTCCTCAAAGCCTACCATACTACTGATCTTGGAATTTTGTCGAAAGCTTTTTCCAAATCTACTAATGTGCAGTAGAGCTTTTCTCGTGAAACGTTCCCATGTTGCGCACGGCATGAATCGCGTCAATGGTCGACCTTCCTTTCATAAACCAGCATTGCTCAATACCTATATCGATTACGTCTCTTAATCTGGCTTCTATGACTTTTTCGAAAAGTTTGAAAGTATGTGACATTTTGATTCCTCTGTAATCGTGACAGTCAAATGCGTCGCCTTTATTTTTGAAGATTGGAATAATGTAGCTTTCTTGCCAATTCGGAGGTATTTTCTGATATGTTAATATCAAATTAAACAGTCGTTAACGCCGAAATTTCCTCATCTCCTAAAGATTTCCAGCACTAAATGGGTATGTTGTCGGGACCTGTCGCTTTCCTGTTTGAGCACTTTTTGAGCTGAAGGCTGACTTCTAATTTTGAGATTGGTGGTATTAGGTTACGGTTTGGGGGTATCTCCTCGAGCTCAATTCTATTTGTGTCGCTGTTCAGTAATTCATTAAAGTATTCTTTCCAACGCTCCAGTACCTTTGATCTACGAGAAGCTTGCCTTCTTTGTTTTTGATGAACTTTACGTTTCCGTCACAATCTCTTGATTGTCTATCACGTTGCTTTGCCATCTTGTATACCAAACTTTGCCCACTTTTGGTGGCCATCTCCTTGTATGCTTGTTCATATACTTTCTTTTTCGCTTCTCGTACGACATATCTCACAACTTTGCATTGTTCTTTGTAATCAAGCTTGTCGTTGATCAGTTGCTTTTTCCGTCGTTTGAGCAGCTTTTTCTTATCTGATATTTCCCTTTCAACTCTTTCATTCCACCACCATGTAATTCTTCTCTTATCACGCCCACCTTTTGTAGGTCCAAGTATTTCTTTCCCGGCTGCTTTGAGTTTTGAAGATAACTCGCACCAGAACTGCTTAGGACTTGGTATAATTTCGCAATTGTATTCGCTGTCAAGGTTGCCGGTGTTTGCGAAGGCTTCGTTTCTCTCTTTGAGCTTTGACCATTTGATTTGGGGAAGAAATTTTGTTTTGCTGAGCCTATGTTTCTGGCGCTAAAAAGTCCATCACCAAGAGTTGATGCTGCTGCGCAGATATGGTGAGATGATTTTGCAATCTTTGATTCGTTTAAGCTGTCTTCTCGAAACTAACATGAAGTCTATTTGAAATTGATTGGAACCACTTTGGTAGGTAATGAGATGGGATCTTCTTTTGCTAAAAAAGGTGTTGGCAATGGCCATGTCGAAAGCTTGGGCGAATCTTAGCAAGTGCCCTCCGTCATCGCTCCATAACCTTTGCCTTCGTGAACTCTTTCGTATTCCACATTTTCTTCACCTACATGCGCATTAATATCCCCTCCAATCATTGTCAGTTCCTCGTTTGGTATGTCCATCAGCACTGCTTCTAGCATTTCACGAAACCCTTCCTTTTCTTGGTTCGTAAGATTTGTTTGGGGTTCATACACCGAAACGTTGGTGACTTTAACCAGTTTGATTGCTATGTTTCGCTCGGAAGCTCTATTAACTTTAACGACTGTTGGAATTAGTTCTTGCGCTAGTCTTATCCCAACTCCGTTGCGATGGTTGTCCTTTCCATTGTAGAACATCTTGTATCCTAAGCCCATCATCAACGCTTTTGAGCCTTTCATCATGGTTTCTTGCACACACATCACATCAATCCGCCTTTTAGCTAGCATGTCCGTCACTTGCCATCTTTCCCTTCATCGTTCTCACGTTTAAACTTGCTAATCTAAAGGTTTTTTCTTTTTGCTTTGCTTTGACCCTATTGTTTCTTTTCACTTGATGCGGGACAGATACACCAAGCGCGTCGCATACAGGGGACGCCCTAACGTTTGGTTTTTCATATTGTTTGGTTGTGTACATTAAGTTTTTTGTTCAGAGTATTCGGAATTTTCACACCCGCCTTCTGAGGGCTGACGGTTACCCAAATTTGACTCTGGGCTCCCTAGGCATCATCGTTTAGGGCCTACTGCCTTGTAGGTCACCAGTAGTCATGTGTTTACTCTCTTGCTAAAACTTTTTTCCTGAAAATAAAATCCGCCTTTGCCGGGATTTGAACCCCGAGCCTTCTAGGCTTATTCAGGTTACAAGCAAGCGCTCTGACCGACACGATATATTATCGGTTTTTAATAAAAATATTAGAAGTTTAAATTTAACAGTTTAACTATTGTAAATCTGCATAAATAAAATTTTAATTTAATTTTGTTTTTAAATCTTTGTGGTTTATTAGCTTTTTTTTTTCAAAAATATTTGTTTATAACTTACTAAGTTTGATTAGGAAAAACGATAATCGGATTTTATATTACCTAAAACGGCAAGTTTGAACTCTGTAATTGACTCGTACCTCTCAAAAAATTGTTGACCTGTGTTATTTAACAATGCAGATATTATATATATGTATATTTTAAAAATTCTAGAAAAAAAGGTTGCGATCTATTTAGTTAAAATTTACATTGAGGCAATATCATGGTTTTAACTAACAGTCAAATATGAGCGTGTAGGGTCCATACGGCCTCAATTCAATTTCTAATTTTTAAACAAATTTTGTTATTAAACTTAGACCAAAACAATTACAAATTTTGTATACAATTTTTTAAGAAAAAGTGGCAAAAATTTAGCCCACAATATATAATATATTTGAAGATATTCTTAATTAGAAATGTGCCGGGATTCGTATTTATCTTACAGTGCTAATCGTGGGTTAATAAAAATGATGTATACCCTACATTAGAATAAATAACAATAAAACATTATAAAATGAATATTAATTGTAATTTTTTTTACTAAAAGAAAATTGCTAATCTCTTTGCCGTATAAATTATTAATTACATACTCAATAATTTTTTCAAAAACTCATCTTTTTTTGCCAAGTATAATTTTATTGGCCTATGTTTTTCAGCAAAAAATTTTAAACAATTAAAAATGATATTTTTAACTTATAAGAACTTACCTTAAATTGTGCCCTAATTATACAGAACACAATTATATAGTTTGTAATTCTATTTATTGCACTATTTCATTGTTAACGATAAAAATTTCTCGCCAATTTACATGTCCAATAGTATTATATATTAAAAATCATTGAAAATCATGCCAGATCCGGAACCTGATCCAGAAAAAATTTCATTTAAAACGGGTGCAAATTTTTCAGCGTTTGATATAACTGGGGCTGAATATACCAAGAGATGCATTCTTGAAATCTAATTTAAAAAGCAAAAATATATTTTGAGATTTGAAATAATTTATTTGGTCAGCAGCATTCAATTTCAATAACACGTTCAATTTCTATATCCGCGAAGTTTAATTAAAACATTGTGAAAATCAAACTTTTTTCTTTTTTTTATTAATTACTTTGTTTGCTTACATTCAAATTTGGCGAAAAAATGCTTGTTTTTTACAAAATAAATTTTTATCAAATTTTGCAAAAATAAATTTGCTCTAAACTTGGTCATCAAAACAGAGAAAACAAAAGAAAATTCAGCTCATGATTATTAGGTTTTACATAAGAATTAAATCAAGTATCTGTTATAAATAAGGCGCAAATCGGGTTATTTTTTTCTAATATTAGTTTTTTTAAATTAGTAAAAAGGTTGAAATTATATAATGACATTACAAAAATATCTCATTTAAGATTTATATAAATTAATCAACAATGAACGCACCATATAGAAATTACACCCATCCCCAAAGTTTTCTCGTATAGGCCTGCTTCTATAGCTTTTAGCTAATTTTTACGATCTGCCCGGTAGTCGACATTTTAATCGATTATAAGATGAAATGCCAGCCATCGTCAAGGCAAAGGTTCTTGTATGGACCCAAACAAAACCACTACATTTGAGCTGAATATTAATCCTACCAATTTATATCGCTAATTGGGCTTTACTAACACATAACTGAGAACCCCCCCTCCCCCGTTCCCTTATCAAAATTCTAATGCCGTCTTACTTAATAATTTCTACATTACTCCAGCCCAATATAGAAAAATTATTTATATTTTTACCAGTAGAATAATAAATAATCGTGTGCAAAATCGAAACGGAATGGTTCCGAAGAGATTTACCAATCTCAAAAGCATTTAAAATAGTTTTTTTAAAGGAAATTTAAATTTTTAAATATTTGGAAACAAGAAATGTTTTATTTTTATCCTTATGGCGATAGACTCACAACCTTAATTAAATGTCATTTTCCTCGATAAGGACGGTCAAGGTTAATTTATAACTTTTTTAGCAGTGAAAAGGAATATGTGTTATTCAATGAGTTTTTTGACTTGACTTGTTTACAGATGGAAAACAACTTTGTGACACAATTGACTTCTAATTCAATATAAAAAATCTCTAATTATATTCTAAATGTTCTTTTTTGCTTTTTTCTTACTAGACAAATTGTTATTTAGCCCTTTGGTTGAATCTGTTTATCAAGCTACCTAATTACCTGAAACTGAAATTGTTAAAACCTGCAAAATGACAAAACCCAAGCATAATAGATCAAGGTTGATATCAATTAATATACTAGTAACCTCCAAGAAAAACATATAGATCAGTGCGTGATTGAGAAAAGATTTTAATAAAATGAGTAAAGTAATTGTTCGCTTTAATATCCCGAATCCTTAAAAATTAAACGGCGGTAGCAGGTCTAGTTGTAAATTAAAAATACCCCCTTACAGGCTTATTTAAAGCAGCTCTACACGTTCGGGCTTTAAAATATTTTTTAAAGAGCTCAAATCTGTTTGAAGCGCATTTACATTAAAATGTATACACAAAATGTGACAAGGCAAAAAAAAATGTTTGCTTCAAAAGTAAGATGCCATCGCCTTAATGAAAATATTTCCTGGTGATCTAACAAATGCTCGATTTAAAACTCCGAATTCAATAAATAATATCCTACGTGGGTAGCTCTAAAATACAAACCTCTTGGGAACAGGAAAAAACAAACTGCCTCGAATAATTTTATTGTTAAAATACATCAAATGATTAAGGTTTAGTCTTTTACCTCGATATTTTTTGCAACCAATTTTTTAAACACACATAATTTATGGTTCTTTAATGCACTTAAAAAATAATTCGTCCAATTAAAAGCCGTTTTTTTTGATTAATTATGTTACAAAAAAGAGAAACATGTATAGTTTTGTTTAAAATTTTAAACCGCAAATCCAAATTCTGTGTTGAGAAAGTAAATCATTATATTTAAGTGATACAGTAAAACTAGAAATCTTGCATAGTTGCCTATCAAAAATTAATTTTAATTTATGAGATTTTTTGTCAATAATTTTTTTTTCGAAAATGATTTAATCAAATTTGCCAAATCTATCAAATATATTCAAATAATTAATTAATAATATTTCTGTTTAAAATTTGTCGAACCCAAACAAATATTTTGAGATATCTAAAGGATGTCAGATTCTTGATTGATTGTGTAATAAATACACATATTTATGGTATAAAGGCCTTGTTGTTGAACCTGACATTGATTGTCACCGGTCTTTTTAATACTTCTAACTTATTTAAACAAATTTTTTTTATTTTTTAGGAAAAAAAGAATAAATTTATTCTGCTTATTGGCATTTATGGACAAAAACAACTAAAAAATTTGAAGGTGTTCCCTTTTATTAATAATTTTGTATATTTAGCTTAATGTATATTTTTAATTTGTGCCTAAACAAAAGCTATCTCATAAAATATTTTTTTGTTACATTAGATTAATGCTCATAAAATGTAATGCCATAATTTTTTTCTCATTTTGTTTTATATTTAATCATAATTTTGAAAAAAATTAAAAAAATACGTTTTCACATTCATCATTCAATGAGTTTTTTTGCCAAGACGTTGATATCTCAAGTGTTGTTATAATCAATTTTTGGAATATTGATGACAAAGTTTAAAAATAGGTAAAAACTTAACTTGGTATTTGAATTGATCCTTTTGAAATAGATTAAAGCCAAAAATAAGGCTTGATATGCCTTAAGAAATTACATTATAAAAAGAAAATAAGTCGCGGTCAGAGTTTATTAAATTTAAGGAAATTGTTTTAAAAATTATGAATAAAAAACATTGATTGAATTTAGCAAAATAAAATGCTCAGAGAAAATGCATAGGGTGTAAGAAAATGTTGCGATTAGTAAACAATTTTCAATGTAAAACCTTTAAAAATTAGGAATTTAATAATTTAAAAAAAAAGAATTACACTTTTGCAGTTTACAAATATTGTTTTTGCTCATAGGACCTTACCAGAGAGGTTCTAAGTTGTTATTGTATTAAAAATAAACTTATTTTTCTTATTTTATATTTGTACATTTTAAACTATTTCCGGAAAGGTAGAATAGTATGGAGCTTGTGTCAATAAAAAATCTGTTTTTATACTTTTGTATTTTAGTTCGGAAAAAAATATTTCTTTCATATTTTGCCAAGTTTTTTTTATTTATTCGAATGTTTAAAACCTTGTTTATAGTAATTCTATATGCCATTCAATCTATTTCCGTTGAAAATTTAACTGGTGCCCAAAACAGTCTAGGTTAGTTTTTTAAAAGCCTCATTTCCACTTATTAAATACTTTGGCAGTTCTCTAAATTCTTGTTGTTTTTCAATCAATTTTTAAATCTTCAGAAACATGTCGGTTATACTGGATTTTTAAATTATCCGACCCCAGCACATTTTAAAATTAAATTTCTTAAATGAATATTGATATTTGTAACTTTTTTCTTAACTATAAAACAACACTAAAATTTTGTTCAAAAGTCTCTGAATAAAATTCAAATCGAGGTTAGAAATTCAATTGGCCGTATGGACCCCACCTAATCAATTTTAAAATTGGAAACTAAAATATTGCCCCAATGTAAATTTAAATTAAAAAGATTACAACCTTATTTTCTACGTTTCTTTTATAATTTTAAATATTAAGTATAACAATGTTTGTATTATTTTATAATTGCAAATTTTTTCTCTTAATTTAAGGTGGTTGATAGCCAAAAATAATATTTTATTTTAAAGATCTATTTTTATGAATCCTTCATATGTTCCACTAGACCTAAAAAATTATTAAATCTATAACAATGATACATTTACTATATTGGCAAGATTTATTGATTTAAAATGTAAAAATAAATTATTATTTTTTGGTAAAATTTGCAATTTAAATTAATGATAATGTCAACGTTTAAAAGCAATATTTAGCCGGCGAAATATTGTTTGGACTTAAAATTAGCCTAAATTCCGTACGGAATATTTTTAGAGGTATTAACAGCGTTAATCATTCGCAGTCTGCTTTACCTTGACCTCAGCGCCCAAAGTCTATATTCCATTAGAAAAGTCTCCACAATTTAGTGAATTAAAAATTATGGAAAACCGTAATTTTGGTTAAAAATCTGTGATAAGATAAGTTATATTTAAAAATTATTTAAACCCTAATAAATATTTTTATATTACGTTAAGTGTTATTTTGAATTAATTTTGATTCTATAAAAATTAGATATGATAGTAGGTACCCGACCCGCCAGTCCCTACAGGCCTTCTTGATAAACATAGCCAGATAGGCCGAAATTTAGAGCGGGCCGAGCCCATTTATTTAACTATTGTCAACAAGCACCAACAACGGAATATTTTTATTGCATGTTAAATGGCCTTACTCCACTTTCTGCATAATTGAAAATTTTAAAGCAAAAAATTAATATCGTATTATAAAACGCAGGTTCGGGTGGGCGGCCCAAATATAAAAATATGTCAGGCAGGCCGGAGTCGGATCATGGCCCGGATTGAAGGCATATAACAATCAAAGTTCTCATCCAACTTTTAGAAATTTACAAATTTTTCTTTAAAATATTTTTTTAAAGATGCGTGCATAGTTCTATTCAAAAAATTAATTTTTCATACTCGTGGCCACGCATCTCTAAAAAATGATCGCCAAAATTGATTAAGAGCATGTAAAATAATTATTTTGAAGCATTTGAATTTTTTTTCAAAAATAAATAAACTTTAAATGCGCCCTAATAAAGAATTTTCTAACGTGCTTTAAAAAATTTTACTCATTCTAAAGTCAGTCAAGCGCGCAAAAATTTAACTTTCATAAACGATTATGCCAATTTGACCTTACCTAAAATACCTCAAATGCTTTGTAATATTTAAATACATATGTCAAATTAAACCGAATATTCAATGGTAAATTATGCATATTAACAAATAAAAGTTTGTACAAAAAGGATTGAAATCAATCAATAATATTTAATCAATAGAATTTTAAAAATATAAAAAAAACTCTTTATTAAGTTAAAAGACATAACCGATTGCAAGATTAAAAATTTATTTTATAAATTATACAAAAGTATTCGGCAAATTATAGACTCTGGACGTTGAACTCAAGTCCTAACTATATTCCGCCGGCTAAAATGCTTTTTAGACGTTGACTATACGTAAAAAAATTTTCCCAGGCGGTATATAGGCTTTCTGAGGTCATTCTAAGTAAAATTCAGCCGGGATTGCGTTGGATGGTGGCAATATAATATTTTATATAAGAGCAAGTAATTATCATTAAAGTAATTAAAAAATGAATTAAGAACTCGGTCAATAGAAAATCTTGGATTTTTTTTCAGATAATTGATGTCAACTTCATTTTCGTAAAACTTGGCCATTTTTTTCGGAATTGGGAAATTATATGAGATTAAGACCAACCCATAGTCATAATCTTTTTTTTATTGATTGTTGACTTTAAATTTCATTTAGATAATATAAGTGCTTTTTTTAGACATTTTTTAAATTATAACATCACGAGAAACGTATAGAATAATTGTTTTTCTAATTATTTTATATTTATGATTTATTAAAAAATATATAGTTAGTTTATTTTAACTTAGGCCATGTCTATTATTATTTTTATATACCCAAAATAAAAATTATGTAAAGACATTTTGAATAATTCCTTAGGGCCTACTAGATAGATCTTTAATTGCTGTTAATTTTACGGCATAACTTAAAAAGCCCTAACGGGCGTGGCGGCCTGTTTTTTAGCAATACTCCTGAATCTGCATGCACCGGTAAATTACACAGGTCGACAAAAAATGGCGACCAATTTTAAACATATATATTTTGAAAGAGTTTTTTGAGCACATTCCAAATATCTTTTCCGTTTTTTTTGAATAGGTCTAATTTTTTACCTAGATGGGTTTAAAAGTACCAAAAACCTCAATATGTCCTATATTTATAGACACTTTTCGTGCCTTTAAAATAAAAATAAATAATAGAAAAATATATTTTACTATTGAAAAACTCTTATATTGTTATATAACTTTTTTAGAATTTACTTATCTCATTTACTTTTTTAAATATTTGATTTTAAAAAACTCAAAATTTCCAAAAAATACGCGTCTGAAAGTCTGTGCTTCAAAATTTTATATATTAAAAAAGGGGCTACTAAACTCTTAAGGATTGTAGTGCGTGCTGCTACTAATACTGGCATTATCTGCCGGCCCTTCACTTACTTACATATCTTAATGTAGTTCTGTGCTTCAAAATATTATGTTAAAAAAGGGGTACTAATATGGCTTAGTACGCGCTGCTACTAATACTGGCATCATATGCCAATCCTTCACACTTACATATCTTGCTTGATGTAGTTTAGTGTATTTAGTAGCCCCTTTTTTAATATATAAAATTTTGAAGCACAGACTTTCAGACGCGTATTTTTTGGAAATTTTGAGTTTTTTAAAATCAAATATTTAAAAAAGTAAATGAAATAAGTAAATTCTAAAAAAGTTATATAACAATATAAGAGTTTTTCAATAGTAAAATATATTTTTCTATTATTTATTTTTATTTTAAAGGCACGAAAAGTGCCTATAAATATAGGACATATTGAGGTTTTTGGTACTTTTAAACCCATCTAGGTAAAAAATTAGACCTATTCAAAAAAAACGGAAAAAATATTCGGAATGTACTCAAAAAACACTATCAAAATATATATGTTTATAATTGGTCGCCGACATAAAGTTGTTATTTGTCGACCAGTGTTATTATTGAAATAGAGACATCGCGGACAATTTAATTTACCATATCAACATAACCTTATTTACGCACTGATCAATCTGTTATTCTTTAAAATTACTGGTGTATTTGATGATTCCATTCCCAGTTTATTTATCGGCTAACTTTGGGTTCAGACGAGCAAAGTTTTCTAACCCCTTACTAAAAAAAATGGCAGTAAGGAAATATATAAAAATAAAATTTTAACTAACCTATATTTAAGGATTTGAAGCTGGAAAAAATGGAATTAATCTTAAAAGACATAAGCGAGTAATCGGGGGAAACGAAATTGACATTGAAGAAGTACCGTGGCAGGTTTATTGCCATTATTGTGAAATTTTTATAACTTTTTGAATAATATTTATTTTACACGCAAAATGGAGAGAATAGAGGATTTTAACAATCCTTTTAACACTTATTTTTAAATTGGGCAAAATAAAAATTTCAAATTTGTTAATTTTTTTGTGAATAAAATTTTTTTTCAAAATTATCGGTATAATCATTCAAAAATCTAAATTATGAATTGTTACCCATTTTTTTGGCATAAACGTTAAATATTTGAACATGTATGTAAAAAAATAACAGTCTGTTTTATTTTTTTTTTCACTTTACCTCTTATTTTTTACTGACTTTTGAGGAATATATGATTGTAGCAATTTATAAACATATTTTTTATTTAAGCCCAGGGCTAACAAGAATTTTTGTTTTTTTTTTCGCAAATAAACCCAAAATTAAATAATCCTATCTTTTGAATTTCAAATGAGAGGAGAAATATTGTTCAATGCTTTGATCTTATATTTTCGACAAAACGTAGTTTTTTAGATACAATATAAAAATGATATATATATATAACACATGTGAGTATAAAAGAGTAAAATATTGTGTTTGCTTTTATCCGCCGTCATTATTTATCATGTAATTAAACAATTATAAAAATAAAATATGATAATTTTTCAAATTTACTATTCACGTGAATTAATAGACGATTCGTGATCTTTCTGGCAAAAATATATTCTGCTAAACATCCAAAGTTGTCAAAATATGATTTTACATTCTGTAGAATTGCAATGACATATTTTGAACTACAAAAATTCGAGTTGTATTTATGAATAATTTAATAAAACATATTTTTATCTTACATAACATATATTACAATACAGAGAATCATAAAAAAACGAGTAAAAAAGTTTAGAAAAGGAAATTTGCCATCTAAGAAAATGGAAAAAAACAGATCTGTAAAAAATTTAACACAAAGTTTTTACAAATGTCTAAATTTTTGTGTACAAATTTTAATCAGAAAGCCATATTTTTTGTTTTTAAGTTGTGCAAGCGTAAATATACTTGATTATATTAATTATTTCGTATATTTTTTTAACTTACACGTTTTTGAATATCGGACAACATATTTGAAAGTAAAAACATAAATTGCAAAACTATTTCCCATAAAAAATAAAAATTAATCGACCTTTAATCTTCATTAATTAGTAAATCGTTTAAAATTGTTTAATGAAAGACGATTTAAGTCCTAAATGTGCCAGAATCTTGAACGATTAATTTAGAGATAGGTGTTATTCAATTAAATTGCGAGAGGTAATTTTTGAGCCCCATTTTTTCGTAGACTTTTACAATATAAAACAAATATAAATTAAGTGAAATTTTTTTTTGTAATTCTATACATTTTCTTTACCTTTTTTGTATATAACATTATTTATTTCTTATGATCTAAAGTAAAAGCTTATAAAAAAAAGAAAAAATATTAATTATTAAACTAACTTAGATGTTATAGATTTTTAATAATATTAGTGCCAATACACTAATGGGGGTGTGAATACGGTAGGCAAACTTATGTTTTTCCAATATAGAGAAGAAAAAAATTGCCTTAATTATGAAATCTATGGGACATTTATTAGAAATAAATTCAAATTCCAGGCGGCTCTTGTTAGGACGAACAATACCAAAAGCTATTGCGGAGCAGTGATAATTCACCCACAATTTGTTTTAACGGCTGCCCATTGTTTAAGACACAAGTTCCTGATTACAAATTATTAATTAACCCCTGATTGAACAGGTAAAAAGTACATGTAGTGAATGGTTTAGAACGAGCGTCCCCCAATTTTGAGCTTAGTATCTCCAAACGTTATAATTATATTAAAGTTAATATTTTAACCCATATACTTTATTTTAAATCTAAATGCCCTTTAACTTTATCCTTAATTCAGCAGTTAAGGAGAAATATCTAAAAGCAATTTTTGATTCTATCTATTTTAAATTTAATTCTAAAAATTTTAAATAGTAAGTCTTAAAAACATAATTATTGGTGTGATTTATATGAATTATTAATTAAATTAAATTTTTATGCAAGAATATAATTTATAATACTTCTAAAAGTATTACCTGCAAAAACCGCAAAATAGAACGCTAAGTTTAGGTTTGCTTAGTATCACCAACTTTAGCTTCTATAAGCCCATGGCTTGCAATTTCGAGCATAGCTTTTTTGTTTATCAAGTAGAATTATATATTTTTAAATTTAAAATTTACTTTAAATTATATAATAAAATATTTAATATTTTTATTAATATGCTGATATAGCCAGAACAACCTTTTTAAACATGAGTTTGACTCCAATTTATACAAATCGCAATAAAAAAATTTTTTTTCAAAAGGCTTTTAGTCATAGTAGCAATTAAGCCTATACTTTTATTTGGCCTTTTGTCAATTTAATTCCGATTGTATTTTACCTAAAACTATGGACAAATCAACTTTTTTTTATATAAAGCTATTTTTTTCGTGTTGTTTTATGTTGAATTTAGTTGAACAAATTATTTTTGTTTCATTCACAGGTCAACAAATATTTATGTCAGAAACGAGATTATTATGAAAACATAAAAAAATGCATCCTTATGATGGCATAATCTCATATATGTGTTTTTCGTTTTTCTTAGTTTCTTCCGTCTTTGGCTCCTTAAATCCGTCTATATTTGACCATATTGACCGATCTAAACATACCCTATAAAATAAAATTTAAAAATCTTTTTTGCATATTAAAATCCCTTTAACTTATATTTTTAATCACAAAAAATGGAAATTTTTTTTATTAATATATCAAGCTTTAACATTGGCATTTAGATAATACAAAATATTTCGCGTCCAAACCAAGTTTAAATGAAAATATTTTTTGAAGTTTAAATCTAACAGTTTAACTATTGTAAAAATGCAAAAATAAAATTTCAATTTATTGTTTTTGAATCTGGTTTTTTAACCTTTTTTTCTAAAATAATCAATGTTTCTAACTGACTAGCTAAGTTTCCCTTGGCAGATTTGATCTCTGTAGTTAACTCATAATTCTCAAAATTGTTGACCTGTGTTATAATTGTTTCATATATTCTTTCCCTGTGCAATTGTTTATTTAGGAAAGGGGCTAAGGTAATACTAGAGGCTAATGGATGAAGCGTATTGACACTAGCACAGTTTTAAATCTATTCATATATAAATATGTATTTGTTTTAAAAGAATACCCTTTTCCGATACCTTTGTTTGGTTAGACCCGAATGATATTTATGTGTTAGTTGGAGCCTCTAACGCCACTGCGGGTGCACTTCAAAATGAACGGCTCACGGTCGCTAAAATTTTCATACACCCGAGGTTTAGGAACAAGTCAAAGCATGATCACGATATAGCTCTTTTACGTTTAAAATCAGGCAGCTCCATAATACGGTTTAATAAGAGTGTCAATAGTATAAGTCTACCTCATTTAAATGCCACCGGAATCCCTGACAACAGCACGGTTTGTGTTTCGGGTTACGGCATTGACAATGAATTAAAGGCATCTCCAAGTAGATTGTTTGTAAAGTTATAAAATAAAGGGCTTATTCTTTCTTATGGGTCTTATTCATACCATTTAGCCATAATATTCAAAGCTGGAAAAAGTCTCTTTTAGGGCTAATTCCTTTTATGATTACTCACTTTTTTTGCTAACTTTTTCTCACACTTTTAATATAAATAATTTTTAGGAACCAAAAATAAAATGATAGCCAAATAATGAGCTTCTTTTGAACCTACCTAAAAAACAAAATTTAAATATAAATTATCAAATTTCTCTGTTTTAGACGTTTTGCATAAGGTGTGTCTGCCCATTCAAAACGATGTCAACGCTTGTAAATTAAAACTTGGGAGACAGCTGATCGCCCTTCCTGACACATGTTTTTGTGCAGGGTACACTGATGCCACCATCGTCGAAATAGATGCTTGTTCAGTAAAAATTTTTTTTTGTAAAATGTGAGTAGCTCGTTTAATCCGACAAATATTTATAGGGCCATCGGGCCAAAAAAAAGCGCCTAATTAATCTTAATTTATTAACAGAGTAAATGTCAAGACTTTTCTAATTGGCACCTTCACACTTTCAAAAATTTACTTGAGAGAAGCGCGAATAAATTAACGAGAAGGTTATGGTTTTATTTGTGAGGCTTCCGGCCCCTATTTTTAAGGAAATAAAATATTTATTTAGGGCCCCTACTTTTACATCCAAAACCCGTTATTTCGGATGGCACCAAGCCAATAAAAAACACAATATAAAAAATAACTTTGTCCTATACGTTTTGGAAAAAAGAAAACAAAAATAAGGCACATGGCTTATAATGCAAAGAGCAATTGTGCAGATAAAAGAAGATTTATTTGATTGCATAAAATAAGAGTCTTTTAAATAAATCTTAGAACGCGCTTTTGACTTTGTCCTTTTACCTAAATAAGGGCTAATAAATTGGCTTATGTATAATTTGAATCTATAATTGCTACAAGCTGCAAAAAAAAGTCACATTAAACATTTATTTTAAATTTGTCATTATTATTGTTTAGGGCGATTCAGGAGGTCCTTTGGTGTACGAAATACTTGGACGGCCTTATCTGTACGGATTGATTAGCGGTGGGCATCATTGCGCTAACGGCTACCCAGGAATATACACGAACGTTTCGCAATTCGTCGATTGGATCAACCAAACGATAGATCGGGAACTTATGACATTTTTTTACAAGTGTATCGAAACCCTTCAAGATTATGCAATTTCTCTGCTAACCCGTGTGTGACATCTTAATCCCTTTTTTAACCGGTCCAATATTTTATTGCTAGGTGCCAATCTTCTAACTCACACAAACAATTATATATGGGCACTTTCATAGTCCATTAGTATTTGTTGGAAATATTTATAGTAAATCTTTTTGTAAAAAAACATTTATAAAACATTATTTTAACGCTAGAATTCGAAGGATTGATTTTGAGATGTTCTATTTGCTGAGGATAAATATTTAATATGATTTAAATATGATTTGAAAAAAAATTTATAAAATTGTTTATTTCCGCGGTAAAAAGCCAAATAAATTAGATTTCTAAATATTTTTTCTGAAAAAATTAATGAAGATTGAGCATGCCTTGATAAAAAACAACATCTTTAGTCTTAATAAATTAGGTCTCATAAGGGCCGCCACATAAGTCGGCAAAAAAAGAATAGCTTAACTTTAGGAGATTCTAAGACGTGGAAGGAATAGTGATAGTTTAATCTATGTGATTTTGTTCAAAAAAAGTGTGCAAGCTCAACCTAAAAAATCCAATTTTAGCAAATTTGACTAATTTTGTGACCTTAAGAATCTTAAAATCAACTCTACAGACATTTTATTTCTCAATCAACATCAGGCCCGATTCTAGCTTTTTAATTTTAGGGGGGCAAAAATAACTCGTGGGGAAGCAGAAAAAAATTTTTTGCCGCCTTCGGCGGCAAAATTGGCCGTGACCTTCGGTCACGGCAAAAAATATACATGTACAACAATAGAATCCATGTTCAAAAATTTTTAACAAATTAATAGTAATTTATTATATTCTTAAATTAAAAAAAAAGAGTTTATAAATTAAATTTGTGATTTAAAATTTATTGTTTTCACTATCAATTGCTTAAAAAGATATGAGATTCGAATTAAATGTAAGTATAATTTTATCATTTGGTATCATTGCGCATGAAAATTAAAAATATGATATATATAAATGATAAAAATGAATTATATAAAACTTTGGATTTTAGAAAATGAAAAGTGAAATAAGATTGATATCATGAAAACAAAATGTGTATGCTTTTGGAAGAATATATATGAAAAAACACTGGTTATATATAACTAGTTATTAATATTAGGGTGAAAAACTAAATAAAACATGAACATAAACGTTAAATGCGCATAAAAAATAACCATTTTGAAATAAAGTCCAAAGAAGGGGAGTAAGTAGTGTTGCCATTTGTATCACCAATATGGTGATAATACCTCCACGAACGATTACGCGGCAACATTAGAGGCACCATGTTGAAAAAGTAAGCAATAATTAGCTGATTATGAGCAGTGTATTGTGTTGATCAAACTATTTTATCTTAGAAAATTTTTATTAAATTACAATATTCATCAAAATTCAACGGCCCTAGTTAATGATTTTTCGTATTCTAATAAAACCAAATCACCTTTAAGCAGGTCACTATTTGTCAGCCGTTATTATCCTTCTTAAAGAAGAAAATGTGGCCTCACAATTCGACGTTGAAGCGCCAATTAACAAACTTATAGGAAAAATGTTAAATAGATTAGAAAACGCATCATTGTAATCATATAAAAATTTAACAAAATCAATAGTAACACATACTTTGTAATTTATTTAGTTTCTTATTAATAAATTTTTGGCTACGTCAATTTCTTTAGATAATGAATTTTTATCAATATTACTTTTTTAAAAGAGGCTAATTTATTTATATCTAAAATAAAGGTTAATCAAATTTATAAAGGGGATCTAAAGATTTTAAACAACTATTATCGGTAAAAAATCTATTATCAGAATATAAATAAATCAATAATATTAAAATAAATACTCTTCATCATTAATATTTAAAATAGTTTCAAACTTATGAGTAGAAAATAAATAAAAATCAGAAAAATCTTTAGGTTTAATTTTTCTTTCCATAAATAAATTATCGTCATTTAAAAAAATATGAATATCAAACTAATTTTTGAATAAATCTTCAAATGTATTTTTATTTCTTAATTGTTTAATTTCTAACAAACAATGGTGTATTAAATCAGATTAGAAATATAAATCGTTCTGCATTGAAATTGATCTATAATTATTTTTAATAAATAAAATAATTTTTCAATTAAATACAAAAAAATAAATAGATGATTATAAATATGGTCAAAAAACCCCGATTCGGCCCTGTGACCTGATTAAAAGTTTTTTTATATTTAATTTTTAAAAGAGTATTAAATATTTTTGTAATTTTAAAAATAAACAATGGGCAGGTAGTGACCACACCACCAATGGGGCAACAGCCGGGTTATGGTCCCGCATTCACTAACTACCTTAATTGCATCATGTTAAAAAAATTTATGAAGGGAAGAAAAATTATCAAAAATCTTTCCCTTCACTTAAAATAAGACAATCTTTTACAACAAGATGCAATCGGTGGTTAAAGCAGTGAATATACGGGACATGGTGTCCAGCTATTTTGCTTAGAAATACTTGAACACCATTTTTTTCCCGGGCATTACGTTCGCCCCATCGTAGCATTGTGCAATCAGATTTTTTGGTTCTAGATTATATTCTAACAAAAGATTGTTGTTAACTGAAAAAATTTCTTAGGCATCAGATTTATGAATTGCTTTTGCAAATATAAAGCTTTCTGTAAAATCAAATTTTTCTATATATTTCTGTTAGTTTGATCTCTCTTGCGGATGAGAATTATTAATGAATTAAAACACTTTTAAATAGAATCGTGCCTGATCAACATCCTCATTGAAAATAAACATGATCGGCCAATAAATACTTCTATTTAGAAAAAATAAAAATAAAAAAAGTTATTATATATTTATATCAGTTTAGTTTTAAAAAATTAATTTAATTTTAATTTTAGTTTTTAATTTTCTGTTATTTAGATATTTTTTATACATTCTTTACATTTACAGCCGGATAACTGAATATAGCTAGAAAAAATGGTATATTGAGGATCTCTAATAAAGTTTTTTCGATCTTGTAAATCTTATATATGGCTGTGGCTAGTGAAATAATTAAAAAAAAATTTATATGAATTTTTAAACAAAAAAAATTTGTTTCTAAATTTATTAATTTTTTCTAAATTAGCCATCTTTATGCTAATAAGGCATAGCCAAAACAATCAAATAAAAATTCTCATTTATTAGTATTACTCGTTTAATTTTTTTTATTTTTTTATATCTCAAAATAAAATAAGTTATTTCAATATTAGCAATCAGCTCAAAAATTTTTTTGATTGATTATTTTAGTGGCCAAAGTCTTGAAACTGCTTATAATTTCTTTCAATATTATTTAACTAGCTTAAACATTACAAATTCCTATAAATTATTTAAAAACATATTGTAGAAATTACATATAATAAACTTTAAATTAGATTCAAACTTGAATGTTATTTTTACCGGTAATGGCATCATCATATATTTTAGGTTGATTTATTTCGTGTAAGAACTTGATACATTACTATATATTTTAGTTGTTTTAGATAAAAAACAGAAATTGCCATTGAATTCACACACAATAATTTTTTTAAGGATTTTTGAGGTCTTGAATTTAAGAATTTCCAAAGTTGAACATTATTTTATTGTCTTAATCTCTCTGGTAGGGTGATAAATTTGTGGCGCGAATGTATAGTGGGGTCCATATGGATCCCCATTTTAAACCTCTAAAATTTCAAGAGTTTAATAGTTATGAACTTCATTTTTTTATTAATTCAAAGAAAAATACGTGCTCTATGTTTACACAGAATATGAATTATTAATGTTGGTAAATTTTATTTAACAGGAATTAAAAAGATTGGAAATATGTTGCTTATTTTTCAATATTTCATCAGATAAATGAACAAATTGTATCAATATTATTGACAAAATAGTGTTTTAGGTCTATTAAACATTTTTAGAAAAACCCATAAAAAATAATTTCCAGAAGCTATAAATCACTTTAAAAACTTGATATTATATAGATAAAAATGTCATAAAATACAAACATTCTATACACTTAATATGTAAAACTAAAAAAAATGAATAGAATAAAGGTTACAATTCTTTGACTTTAAAGTAACATTGAGGCATTATCATAGAAATTTTGAAATTGAGAATGTGGAATCTCTTCGAACCCCAGAAGATTTTTTAATTTTTAGACAATTTTTTTAGACTTAGAATATTTTAATTAATAGTTTTTATATTTAATAAAAAAGTTAAAAGCCCATAATATATATTTTTGAAGACATATAAAATTCACACTGTGCTGGGGTCTGTATGGACCCCTCAGTGCTAATTGAGGGTTAAGGAATGTTAAAAATAACAATATTACTAAATGGCATCGTGCAGATTACTTCGTATCATTAACCTTTAACAACTTATAATTCTGTTGACATATTATTACTCTGCCTATCAATAACTGTTTTATAATTTGAACTTTATTTCAATAAAGATTATAATTTTTATAACTTTTCAATAATATTTATGCTAAGTTTCTAATTTAACTTTTCTTTTATTAAATTTGCTCCTCATTAATTTATATTTATTTTTTTATAGACTGAGTTTTTTATTTTGTAGTTAAATAGCCCAAAAAAAAGAAGGCAAGTCATTGTTTAAATAAACCTTGACCTAAAAAAATATGATATTATATAGCTAGATAGTATCTATAAAAGCTATTATTACAAGTGTAACTAAATTGCTTCAATATAATTTTCAACAATCATATTTGGTGCCATGGTGTAATATAATAAAGGGCATTCACGGATACTCAGGATATGGAAATATTTATTGGTAAAGCAGTGGGGTCAGGTATGTTCTGTGAGCTTTATTTTTATTGCATTTAAAACGTTTTACAATATGAAAGGAGGGGAATGGCGACGGAAGTGCGTACAGGCAAATTACACGTATATTTTTTTAGGGGCCCTTTTTTCTTTCAATCTAATGCAATATTGCACAGGTCAACAAATTTTTGAGATTTAAGAAAAAATTATAGAGATTAAACCTGGTATTTTAGGGATTTTCTAGGTTTACCGTTTTTTCCAATCAATTATATTTAAGATTTTACGTTAAAAGCAAATCATTTAGAATTGGCCTGACACAGAATACCATATGCTTAGTTAAACTATAATACACAGGTCAATATGAGTGTTATAGAGAACAAACCTGCCATCTTAGGAATTTTTAAATTTGTGTCCCGTTTTAATCAAATTAAGATAATTAGCTATAAGTTGAAGATTTCTGTAAAAAATGATGAAAAAACAAAGAAAGATGCGAAAACAAAAAATTGGAATTTTATTTTGCATATTTATAATAGCAACTAAATCAAACTTCAAATAATATCTTTATTAAAAACCAATAACCTGTAAAGCTAGATATCAAAAAAATTTATTTCTCATTATTCAAGATGAAAAACTTAAGCTATGAAATATTTTTATGTGAAAATTGAATATTTTTAGGGACTTCTCGAGGCAAAATCTGTTATTTAAGTTGAAATTTTTTTTAATATTGATGGGGTCTAAGGATTCAAAGGCGGATTGAAATTAGGAAAAACAAAAAATATATGAGATAAGGCCATCCTGAGAATGTATGCATTAATGGTTTATTAAAATTATTTTTGTTAACATTGAGGTTTTTTGACCTGTGTTTTATTATATAGCAACTCAATACAAGGCAGAAAAGGTGAACAATTACAATGTCATTTTTCATATTATAAGTTTTATAAATTTATTCCACATAAGATTGTTATATAGTTATATAATTCTGATTTGATAAGTTGTGATTTGTGGTGTTGTAATTGAGCGTTAGCCATAAAGGATAATAAGCGTAATTTATTTTGGGGGTTATATCCATGCTTATTAAGTAATTATTCACTTCGGGCTCAGGTTTAAATCTTACATTATCTCCGTCACACGGTACATCCTAATATCAAAACATACAAAATAGTAATATATCGCCGATCAATGATATATACAGTGGCTAACCCAAACTCTAACAACACTTTGGCTAATTAAAACCATCAATGCATATTACTTTATTTAAATCGGACAACTATATGTAGAGCAAGTCATTCTTGGCCCTCAAAATTGGGTTCGTTACCCCATTGTCAAAAATCTTTCAGTATTGTTTGTTAAGACCCCCCCCCCTCTTCCTCCAAAGTGAGGGTCGGACGAAATTTAATGGACTGGTAAATTACAAAAAAAACTAAGTACCTGTTTAAACTTTATAACTTGAGCTGATTTTATATTCGCCGGCCCTGTTTAGAGTTAACAATCCTGATACATAACAGATTTTATATCGGACAGAAACGATTTATTTTACAAAGGCTCAGCTCCCTGCCCAAATTTTAAAATTACCTACTTTAAAATTATCAAAACAATTCAGAGTGTAAAAGTATTACTTAAATTTATAAGCTCTTGTGTATATTAGTAAATAAAGGCAAGAAAAGATTTGCAAAGTTGGCCGTTTTATTTATTTATCTAAGCGGCCCGATTTTATGCAGGCCGGCACTGGACTTTCTCTTTCATTTTAAATACATAGTCTCAAAATATTTATGTACACTAATCAATCGATAGCCTTTGCTTTGTATGTAAAGTTTATTAATATCTTTTATTAACAATTTTTTTCTATTAATATGTAACTGTCTGAGATTTTTAACGGTCATCCATTAAATTTATATTTTTGGTTTAGACCACGTGCTATTGGTTTTAAAAAAATATTTTTGCATAATCTTCTATTTGTCGAATTACATATAAATTAATGCTGTTAGAGAATAATTAATATAATATTTTACTTATGTATTTATAAAACTTCTATCGCATGTCTTAATTTAATTACGGAGCTGGGTCGTAAATATAAAATAACTTTAAAGGAATTTATTTATTTTAACAATTTTGCATTTTTTTGCAAAAAAGCAACAATTTAATTTGCACCTTCCTTATTAGAATTAATTGCTGGTCTATGGGTAGGATTTTATAGTTTAAGGGGCGGAATTTAATATTTTTCTGATAAAAGAATATGTATCTTAGTTTTTTAATTTTTTAAAAGAAAATATCTAAATTGCAGGTTATTACGAGGTATTCGATTTTGGTTTTGCATTTACATATTATGACCATGATGAGACAAAATAGTTTTAAGATTTTTCGGATCTAAGATGTTTTTAGATAAAATTAAACACACAAACTTTCATTAGGTAGGTGGAATTGGTGCTTCTAACGATGCTCACTTTTGTATGGATATGCAAATCTTCTGGACATATAATAGCATACGTACCATTTAGGTCCATTCGTCTAATTCGTATTTCATTGTATGGAAGCTCTTTTCAGCAAATAAGTTAAAACAGTAAAACGGGCCTGCTAAAAATTTGTACCCAAAAGAATCAATACAAACTGATATTTCTATCAATTTTTATTTCCAAAATTTTCTGATGATTTTAATTTTATAAATATGCTATAAACAAACAGTTTTAATAGGTAACTCTTTAAAACACCTCGTTTGAACTAATAATATAGTGTTATTTTAAATTAAGAATACTAGACAATTTGAAGATGAATTTTTAGATTAATTATATAATAGTTTGTTGTTAAAAATTAGTTGACTCAAACTTTGACATTCTACAAAGCTAGTTTTTTCAATATAATTTATTTTTTTTAACAACTGGGGGTTTATTCGTTGTAGTTTAAATTAAAATAAATAGATTTTTTTTAATTATTGTGTTTACATTTTTGAGGTTTTTGTTCAAATGTTTTAATTGTAAATTTGCTTACTTAAGGATAAATTATAAAAAAGTTTTTAATTTAATGTTTTCTATAAACATAATTAATTATTAATATTTAAAGAAATAACTAAACGGTCAAATTAATTTTTTTTAAGTAAGTTTTTTGTTATCTTTTTAATCATATAATGTTTGAATTTAATTTCTACACGCTTTCAATCCTGTGAATATATTACGAGATTATTTTAAATAGACTAGATATTATAATCTAGTAGTTTTGCCCATTATTCTAAGTCTAGATGATAATAAATGTTCCTTTTATCTTTAAAAAAAATTGTATTGATTGAGACTTATAAAAAATTTTGTTGGGAAGATTTAGCATTATGCTGTATTTTGAGACCATGTACGAAGTCAGTTTTAGATTTTGTAAAATTGTTAAAGATATGTCTTGTAAATGCATTAGTTTAAAAATCTCGAACTTGAGCAAGATCAAAAAATTCTGAAAAAAAAATTTAATAAATGAATTATGAATCTTTAAAAACTTATAACTTTGCATGCCTAAAATACATAATGATATACAATACATAGTTTTTAACGTACTTTTAAACGTTATGGATTTTTCCAGTTTTTCCACATGATTATGATTGCTCCGGCAGTTATTGCAATTTTTAAGTTGATGAGAAATTTCCAGCGTATATTTAAATTTATTCCCAAAAATCACTGTCCTGCCCCCTTCCTTCAAACTCTATAAATCAAATATGGTTATATCCAAATTCTAATATTTAATTACAACCGTTTCTATTTCCTAAAAAAATTTATTAACTTTTGTAGTTTAGAATTAAGACCGTAGTTTTTGAAAAAAAAGTAAAATTAAGCAGTTTTTTTATAATCTTTTTTACGAGGATGGCGGTTAAAAAATATCTACATAATGGCCTCATTATCTAATATAAGTAGTTTTACAAACCTTCCCTATCAAAAAAAATCAAAATAATGGCCAAATTTGTAGAAAATAACAGATTTTGCGACTTTTAATTGTTCTTACATGTATTTTATTAATTAATTATAGTGATTTTATATGTAATAAAATAATAATATAATAAAATAAATATTTTATCTAAAATTACAAAATATTAATGAAAACGTTTAAGGAACGTCACTTTTGTCAAATTTTAATTACATGTCTAAGGCAGGTTAAAATTATAAGAAACAATCAAATTGGTTTCTTTTTATCAGCTTAGTAGTTTATTAAGGGCACGTGCAAAGTGAGTTTTTATTTTCGTTAAATTTTAAAAATTCTAAAAATTTTAAAAATTTATTTTGTTTTTCAAAATTTTTTCAAAAACTTTATATTTCAGAAAAAGTGTTTTATGTGCATATATGAAATTAAACAACTTTTTAAAAATTTGCGTTTTATTACAAAATTTTTTATTAAAATTTTAAGACTTAAAGAAAATAAAAACTCACTTTGCACACCTAAGGTACTTACTTAAATGATGTTTTTAATTTTATTTCTCCTTATAATTAAGCTCAAACAGCTGAGTAACAAACATCCCCTTTTTATAAACGGGACATGTTGGGATCGGCGTGCATAGACGTCTTCTTAAAGAACAACACATGAGCAATCATTTTGAAGCAGCTAAATGGTCTGTTTAGACATTAGGCACTTAAATATATGCTTTAAATGAGAACTATGCCAAAAACATAGGTCGTCAGTGTGCAAGTTATTACTTCTTTTCAGCAATATTAACTTCTTTGCACTAGTTGAACGTTGAAGCCTTAAGCGAAAATGGCGCCCCTTCAAGCATTATAAAAATATATCACCCTAATTGTTGTTTTTATTAATTTCTATAAAGAATTAATAATTTTGCATAAATTCTAAATATAAATGCCTAGCATAAACTACTATCGATAATTATTATTTGACGGTATACGACAAATGAATAAAATAATATGAAATACGCTAACCTATAGTGCATTTATAGTTCTTATTTCTGTTTATAAGGGCACGTGCAAAGTAAATTATTTTCTTCTCGAAAATTTTGAAAAGTTTTTTATAAAACGCAAATTTTTAAAAAGTTGCCAAATTTTAGTTTATGTACTTAAAAATACTTTATCTGAAATAGAAAACTATAAAAAATTTTTTTATATTTTTAGGATTTTAAAATTTTACGATCACAGAGACTGATTTTACACGTGCCTTTATAAATACAAACACAGGTATATAATTAATAAGTATAAAACAAATTAAAAAAAAATTAAATTGCAATTAAAATTTAGTCATTTATCAAACAAAATATTGATGTAAGACTAAAAATAACAAATTATTTTTTACCTCAAATAAGATTCTTTCACCAGTCTGATTATATATAGTCATATTTGCTTTAGAACAAACACTTGCTTCAATGAACAAACTATTATCCGATGTTTGTTGATACATTAGCTTTGGTCTGACTTCTAAATAAAGTATTATATTTGAATTTGACAAATTGAGTGAAAATTGACAAGTTTTATCATATTTTAACTACGGCTACTTAATTTGTTTGATAGGTACCTATTTAGTCCTTTCATTTTGTTTTGAAAAGTTATTATTAAAATTTAAAAAATATTTTGCATTAAAATTACTGAAGGCGTCATAATAAACTGCTAAGTTTATATGTATTTAAATGTTTATTTGATAAGATATTAAAATACATATAGCAACTGCCCCGGGTGTATGAAAATATTAAAAACAATGATTAATTATTTTCGACGTAAAACACTTAAATCTTAAATATTTAGAATTATTTTGAGAAATAAAATAAAAACTGATAACAAAACTAGTTTTGGTAAAAATTAGGTAGGCTTCTTTATACACTTTAACTTTTAATGAAAATAAATCAAGTAATTTTTAAGCTCCGACTCTTCCAAAAATCATTATTAATGCTTTTAAATTTAGGAAAATGCTTATTTATTAACTATAAAAAAACCTTGGGTGCAAATAAAAAAAATAATGTAAGGATGGAGTGTACCGTCTTTAACAGCATTTTCAGTGGTATCTTTTTAATTTACAATTTATTATAGTATTTGTGCAAAATAATATTAAATAACACAAGTCAACAAATATTAATTTTAGAAACGTAAATTTTATGAAAAAACAAAAAAATGGAATTCCGTGATGGCCTAATCTAATAATTATCTTTTGTTTTTCTTAATTTCTTCCGTCTCTGGCTCCATAGATCCGTCTATAAAGAAAAATGGCCTTTTTTGGCCAAATTGACAGAAAACCCTAAAAAAAAATTTTAAAATCTTTTTTTGCATATAAAATTATCTTGTAACCTTTATTTATAATCACAAATAATGAGAAATAAATTTTATTAATTTATCAAGCTTTTACATCGACATTTAGATAATACAAAATATTACGCGTCTAAACTTAAATAGGACACGATATATTATCGGTTTAAAATGAAAAATTTATTTGAAGTTTGAGTTTAACAGGGTATGAATATGCAAAAATAAAATTTTAATTTATTTTTGTTTTTGAATCTTATTTGTTTTTTTGACCATTTTTTCTAAAATTTTCAATGTTTATACCTGACTAACTAAGTTTGATTAGGAAAAACGGCAAACAGATTTAATATTCTCTAAGATGGCAGGTTTAATCTGTAGTTAAATCATAACTCTCAAATAATTTTTGACCTGTGTTATTAACTATAAACAAAACTTGGGTGCAAATAAAAAAATAATGTAAGGATGGAGTGCACCGTTTTTAACAACATTTTCAATGTTAGCCTTTTAATTTACAATTTTTTTTTATTTTTTGTGCAAAAAAATATTATAGATTTTTAAGATTGATAAATAAAAATACTTAAATATATATGATCTAAGATTTAGGCTTGAAAAAATAAATATAACTTACCGTAAGAGCGTTCAATGTATTGAGGATGGGCGACATATAAGACACTAAGTAGCTGTATGCTGACATTATACAAGCCAGGTTTAAGGTTAACTTTCACAAATCCCTTTTCTGTAATCTATATTAAAAAGCATATTTGTCTTTTTACAAATTTTACTCTTGAGATCCAGTACTTCAAGCAGGGCCGGTCTGATCATAAAAGCTATCCAAGCAATGCCTAAAGACTTTAATAATTATGGCGAGTTTACACTTAAAAGAAGAAAATTTGGCAAATGATTGTATAGAGGTGTAGGTATGTCTGATCAAACCTTTCACCTGCTTAATTTGCAATTATAAAACCGAATTCTGTTTACAGCACCAATTTATATTAGCTCTAAGGCAAAATTCAGTCTAATATTTGATTACCTTCCTGATACTCTCTAAAACTAACTCAAACATAATCTAAATGTTACTGATAGATGCATCAATACCAAAAACGCTATATTTACAATTAGCACCCGAAAAATATATATTAATATGAATATATAGATTAAATTAATTTTTATATCCTAATGTGAATCATTAAATTATCATAAATGTTTAATTTTTTTTGTTCACTTGCATAAAAGCCTCATTAAAAGTGCAGGTAGATTTTTCATTCTTCCCGCGGTTTTTTTATTTAAAATTAAGCACATATCCCAACTCAATTCTTGTAAAATAGTTAGTCTAAGAATTTAAATGTTTATAAGTTGTTTTAGGCAATTAGTTAAAATTTTAAAATTTTAAAGGCGAATGGCAATAACAATCTGTCTAATTTAAAGTAGGGGAAACCGGGGCGAAATGAATATTTTTGCAAAATCGTTGGCTGACACATTTTTAATCCAAAAGAAATAATTAATGGCTCATTTTATAGATAATTCATTACATTTTATAAAATAATTTGTTTAACCAAAAAAATATAATTCTGTATTGAACAATGTATAAACCCACAAGTATTAACCTTCGTCCCATATACGGGGTAAAATGAAACACCCATGGGGCAAAATGAAAGTTTGTAAAATTTATTAAATTTACAGCTTTTTCAAATAAACCTTATATATTAAAAATAAAATATAGATTTAGATCATTTTATTAATAATTATATTATAATCAATTACCAGTGGCCCAAAAATCCCTATTTTAAGGGGTTGAAGTCTATGTGAACAATGAGGTGGTAGTTTGACCACTTTAATCTCATTATCTTTAAAAAAGTTCACTGCTTTTATGGATATATGAGATACATGGTTATCCAAAATAATAAGTGCCTTCATTTAAAATATAATAATTCAATTTACTGGATCCTCAGTTGAGCATTTTACATATTTTGCATAATTTTGTTCATTACGCCCCGCATTGAGTAGTGTTTGCAAAATCAATAAAGTTCAAATAATATTAAGTTTTAAGTTCAAAAGGTATTATATTCTTACAACGAAGTGTTTTATAAATCTTTAAATTATAATGATATTTTCGAGGTAACATTTTATTAAAAATAAAGCAAAATTTGCTTAAAACATAAATTAGAAATAGCATTTTTTCTTTAATTGAGATTTTCTAAATTTTTTCAAATGGATGTATATGTAAAAAAATATAATGAATCGATAGCTTGTTTAAAGATCTACAAGATATATAAAATTTATATATATTGAATAATTTTTGTCAGAGATATATCCATTGATCATTTCACCCCACCAACCATTTCGCCCCGGTCTCCCCTAATTATTTTGAAACAATAAAAACAATTTATAAAATTAGTCTACGGCCTTTCTTGAAAGTTAACTTTAAATGGTTTGTTTAATTTAATTATTAACAGTATTTTTCTTTTTCAATCAACATATAGACATTTGTAAGATTAATTTTGAGTTCATCAAAATTTATTATGTGCATAAATATTAAAATTAAGAGGTATGCTACTAAATTAAAAGAAAATTAAAAATCGGAATTTACATCCAGTAAAGGTAATAATTTCCAAACGCGTAATGAACCCAAAAATTCAAATTTTCAATATAGAATTAGTAATAGGGGGCGAGTTCAATGTGGATTTATCGTTATCAGACAAAATTTTATTTATCTAAAAACTATTTCGGTAAAAATGATTTCATTGCTATAATTTGGATTCGCTACTTTTTGTAAAAGGACTTTAATTACAAAATTATTTTTTAAATATGGACAAACTCTGAACGCGGCTAAATGTAGAAATATGTCTAATAAATAACGTTAACCTCATCTAAGTAAGTTGTGTTACATGCTTGCACAATAAACCTTTTAGGCATCGGAAACGTACAAGAAGTATAATCGATTTTGGAATCTAACCAATGCCTTTTTATCCCAATTATGTGCCTTGATCCTAAGCCATATTGAAACATAAGAGTATATCATGTCCTATTATATATGTTTAGATTGTAAAGGGATTTATATAAGTATTATAATTTAGGTAACAATAATGTGATTTCTGTTAAAAGACATATCAATAAATTACCCCCCTTTCCAAACTTAAAGGGGATATTCCCAAGGGGGGCCTTCTGTTTAAGATAAGCAAGATCGGCGGATTTAAAGTATCTCGATACCCCGTGATCCCTTTTTACCAAATAGTTTTGTGTTCAATTTAAAGAATTTTTATTTAATTGCAAGCTATTACATCGGAAATTATCAACAGTATTTATCAAAAAAATAATTAATCAGAAACGCGCCTTAAGATTGATATTAAATTTAAAATTTTAAAAATAAAATGCATAGGGTTTTGAAAAAAACTTACAATTATATCTATGAAATTAAAAATAAAAGCTATTAGATAATAAATTCTGGGTAGCTAAAATTATATAGATATGAAAAATAAAATTAAGTGGTTTCCTATCCCATCAGCAAACCACCAAAACACATTTTCAAAAATTTGGTAATTTGATAAAATTTTAAACAGAATTATTCAATTTAGGATGCATCAATAAAAAACAACACTTTATCATACCATTTTTTTTGTTATATAATTAATTAGAGAATCAAAAACATTTTGATTGATAACAGGCCTTTTATAATGTTTTTTTTGCATCTTAAGTGTTATAGTGAATATTTTTGTTATCGTGAATTAGGATTTTAAAGTTATGATGAATCATTTCTATGATTTCCATACGAAATTCAAATTTTCATAATTATCGACTTAGAATGAATTTAAATTACTAATTTTGTTTGTTATAAACTAAGGAAAAAGTTACAAAAATCTGACTATTAACAGGGCAAAAAATATCGATATTTGAAAAAAAAAGTTAATAAAAACACAAGAACATATATCCCCATGATGACCTAATCTACTATATATTTTCGGTTTTTTGTGATTTATTCCACCTTCGGCTCCTTAGATCGGTCCATTTTAAAAAAAATCCTTTTTGACCAAATGGACAGGTTGTGCGACCTATAGAATAAAAGAAAAAGTGTAAATTCTATGTATCCATGTTATAATTTATCATCTCGAATAATGAGAAACAAAATATTTAGTATATCAAGCTCACATTAGCATTTAGATAATACAAAATATTACCTGTCCAAACTTAAATACGACAAATCAGGTTTCAATAAAAATATTATTTAGAGTTTGGTTTAGGAGTTTAGCTATTGTATATATGCATATAAAAATAAATTTTGTCATGTTTTTGAATTTTTTTTTAAATTTTTTTTAATATTCAATTATAGTTAAAAAAATGACAAATTTGAATGAAAATTCCTAAGATCAGGTTGATCTGTGTAGTTAGCTCATGACTCACAAATATTTGTTGATCTGTGTATTATCATATTTCTAAAAAAAATCTAAAATTTAAAATGTGCTAGGGTCTATATGAACTCCACAGTTCTGACAAGTAAATTTTAAATTAAAAATTTTTAAAAATTTGAAGTTTTTTATATAAAAAATTTCAATCTCTTACCTCTAAAATCAAATACTCTGCTAAAAACTTTAGTTAAATTTTCACATCCATTTACGCGGTCGTTGTAATAAAATAGATTCACTTGGTACCGCCCAGAGTGGATAAATAGGTATTCGTAATGATACTCAGATGCATAATCATCCTATTTTATAAAAAAAAATGAGATATATGTAATTGTTTTAGCATTAATTCAAACTTCGGTTCAGGCCACATTCATAATTAATTTAATTTTCAAAATTTTAAACAAACTAACAATTACCAAATTTAGTTTTAATCCCATCTTTTTTGAATAAAAATCTTTTATTTTGGCAAACAAAAAATTTTATATATGTTCAAAATATAACTTTATAAAATTTTAAATTTTTGAAGGTGACTTAGGCTCACTATTTTTTGTTTTCCTATTTAAACAAACCTGTGGCATATTGTATCGGGCGCGGTGCGTTTAAGGTTCATTCAATTTCTTAGTAATTATAAAAAATTCTAAAAAAGTATAAATACTTATTATAACGGAAAAATACATATTCTTAATATTATTATCATTAAATATTTTAAAAAAAGAATACAAAAGTTGCTAAATTTTTAAAATTATCATATTTTGAAATAAATAACTTTTAAACGCGACCTTAATATTATATGCCTTTTGAAATAATATTTTTACCTTATATTTTAAAAAAAAAATTTCTTTAAACAATAATTGTAAGTTATTTAAATTCTTGGAAATTATTGGGGGAAAAAATCCCAAATTTTTGAATTGTTAAAAGTCATTTAAGTTATTTTTACTGCTCTCGTATCGAAAGTGAACAAAGTGTGGCTCGAATTTATGATATTGAGCCGGGTTTGTTGGGCGCATGAATCATTACTAGGTCCTTTGTGCCAATGGAATGACACTCTGTTTCCATTTACCGAGAATTCCAAAACTGGATCAGTGTAGAGGGGATGTGCTAAATGTAAGAAAATAAATCAGAGTTAAGAAAAAGCCTATCATCATAAGAAGGCACAAAAATTAATGATTGTTTCTTAAACTTACTTAAAAATAAAAATTAGCTCTCTGGGGTTTTTCCCAGCTACAAAATATACATGTCAAATGGGATATATAGCCGTCGGTTGACGCTAAGGTTTCCTTACCCGGGTACGGAGACCTCAATGAGTAGATGCCGCGTTAAGATTTTCTAGATGCTAACCACAGCGATTTTTAATATTTAAACCACACAGATTCAACTATTAGGTATATTTGCTTTCCTTAATTTTTAGTTCTTTTAGGCTTACAGAGGGATCTCATAACATAGTTCAACAAAATTTTGAGAGTTATGAGCCAACTACGGAAATTAAACTTGCCATCTTAGGGATATTAAAATACCTTTATCGATTTTCAATTTTATTTAGATAGCCAGCTATAAACATTTAAAATTTTAGAAAAAATGCCCAAAAAACAAAAAAGATTTTAAAGAAAAATAAATTGAAATTTTTAATTTGCACATTTACAAGAGGTAAACTGTTAAATTGAAACTTCAAATATAACTTTTATTATAAACCGATATAATATCGTGTCGTATTTAAGTTTGGCCGCAAAACATTCCGTATTATCTAACTGCTGATGTGAGAGCTTGACATACTAATAAATTTTGTTTCTCATTATATGATATGATAAAAATAAGTTACAGGGGATTTATTTTTATATGAAAAAAATCTTATATATTTTCTTTTTAGGGTATTCTCAATCTGCCAATTTGGTCAAAAAGGCCTTTTTTTGATATGGACGGATGTAGGGAGTTAAGGCCGGAAAAGACAAACGAAATGTTTATATGAGATAAGGCCATCATGTAAATTCTTCCATATTTTCATAAAATTTACGGTTGTGTCATTGATATTTGTTGACCTGTGTAACTTAGGCTTTGTCTGGGATCAAACAAGCAAATTGCACCTTCCTATCTTTATAAAAAAAATTTTCTATTTGCTATAATTGTAGTAAGAGGTGTCTTGTAACCAGATTTAGTTTTTCATATGGGCACTTAAATTAGAGCTAGCATTTAAGGCCACAATCAAAGAAAGAAGATTTCCCAGGACAAACTAAAATAGAGAAGGGGCTATAAAAGAGATTATTGCTTTGACAAGTAAAAAGCTAAAAAATATATTTGGCATATTAACCAAAGGCACGTATTATAAAAATCAATCAATGAACGTGTGTTTTTGATTTGGTTTTTTTTGTAAAACAGAGCAATGATATTTATCATCGTTAACACGCCTATTTAACAGGTTCGATGTAAATGTAAATAGGTCGTCAAACGAGCCCCCCCACTCCGCCCAAAAAAAAATTTGTTTTCTATTTTAACCAGGGCACATTTACAAATATGGCCGAAAAATTTAACATAGGCTATTTGAAATTGTTAATAACGGATTGTATAAGTTAACCCATACAAAATATCATTTATAAAAAAAAGCAAAATGAGGTATTATAAATCGACCAGGCCCGTGATTCTTTCTTCATTAGGCCCAGCTCGAGGGCCAAAGGCCTGGTTGATTTCATTTTTCGGGCGAGCCAACACCAGGCTAGGCGAGCCTACGAATCCGACTTACATTCTATCAACGGCGTCGAGGCAATAATGTAAAATGCCTTTATATAACCATGATAATATGTTTTTATAAGAAAATAAAAATGGTATGGCCACTTAAGCTCCATATGATATAAAGTTTATTTTTAGGGAAATTATGGTTAAAGTTGAGGCTTGTGAAATGAACTTAAATGCAAAATATCTAATAACAATATAAACTATTAAACTAAATTCGCCATTATAATTAATTTTGCAATTTACGACTAAACATATTATTACATTATAACTTAAAAAAATATTTAAAAAATCGGAATATCTGTTCAATTCAAAGCCTAATAAAAAAACATTTTTCTTAAAATGCCAATTTTTGACAAGCCTCCCTTAATTTATTTGTGTTCAAAATATTTTATATAAAACTTTTTTAAAACGATAGTTGGGGAGAGTTGTACCTTGATTTGCAAAATCACATGAGAAATTAGGATATGGAAATACAGAGACTAAAATGGCGATAATAATTGTAGTAATACAATGGTGACAAATAATCATTTATATAAATATATAATAAAATATTATATGCGATGATAATAATACTATTAACAAAAAGAATAAAATAAATTTATTAAAGAAAGAATATAACAATAAATTGAGAAAAAAAAGGGAGATGAATAAATGCGTAAAAAAGAAAACACAAAATAATAGCATTTTAAATGTACAAGTATGGTATATGTATATTAGTAGTTCAAATCAATCATAGTTCGTTTACCACTCCGTGTTTACGCTCTCATAAAATCTGAAAAAAAAACACTAAGCTTGTTTACGGCCGAAAAAATTTTAAATTCAAATAAACTTTACAATATCATATTTTAATCCTATACACCATAATTTTTTTTTAATAAATTAAATATATTTTGCCTGTTTTTTTACAAATTTAATAAAAATTGAAACGAAGTAAAAGAATACATATTGATAAACAGTCTAAATTAATCATTTTTTTTTCAATATAATTTTTTGTGGTCGCTAGATATATTTTAAATTAATTTGCCAAAAATCACAAAAAAACTTAGATTAACAGTTTTACGGATTAATAATTTTTCTAAACTAAATTATTCAAATGTTTAATTTTTTTAACTTGCTATATTGACTAAAACTTAACATGTGAAAATTAAAAGGGATGTTTCAATATACAGTGAATATCTTAAAACCGTTTTTTTTCTTCCATAATAAATAAATTATAATGAAATAAAAAGATATATAATGAGCTATGTTAAAAAACTAAGAATTATTGGGTCTGTAGGCAATGACATTTCATGAAAAATACAATAATACAGTTAGACAACTTTTGGTACATATCAGGTCGACAAATATCAATGTCAGTAAAAAATTTATGAAAATGCAAATGAAGTCATCCCAATGATGGCCATATTTCATATATGTTTTAGGTTTTTTAAGTTTATTTTGCCTTCAGCTATTAAAATACCAAAATATAGCCATTTTGACCGAATTCACCGATTTTGGGACCTCGATAATCTAAAAAAAAATCATGTTATTTATATATAAAAATCTTGTGACTTAATTTTTATCAAAATTGAGAAATATTTTATAATGTGTCTAACTCTTACATCAACATTTATATTACAATATGTTTAAAACCCTAACCTAACTATGATCCAATATGTTATCGGCTTTTAAAAAAAATATTATATAAGGTTTATTAACAGTTTGCAATTTTTAAATGCCATAAATTTTTATTATTTCAAGATTTTTATTTGTCTTTTTTGACAATTTTTTTTTTAATTTTAAATGTTTTTGACTTAATTGACAGACCGGCAATAAAAAAGAAAAAATTTGAGAATTTTTTTCATATACAAATTTTTCGTGATCTATATTTATTAAATCAAACAATAAGAAATAAAAAAAATTTTGTATGTCAAGCTCTTACATCAGTATTTGGATAATACTAAATATTTTGAGTTCAATCATAAATGCGATGCAATATGTTATTCAGTTTTTAATAAGATTTTTATTTGAAGAATTAATTTAACAGTTTAGCTGTGGCAATTATAAAAAAAATCTAATTTATTTTGTTTTTGCATCTTTTTTTTGATATTTTTTCTAGAATTTTAATGTTTATAGTTAATATCTAAGTTTTACTAGGAAAAACGGTAAATGGATTTTAAAATTTTTATGATGACAGGTTTAATCTCCCATAGTTAGCTCATAACTCTCAAAAATTTGTTGACCCGTGTAATTCTAAAGATTAGATAACTAATCTAATATTTATAAAGTAAAATAATTAGATTTAATTTTTAAGCCTCCTCTTCGTATAACGGATGTAAACTAAGCTCGATCACTAAAAAGTATTTTGTAAGCTATATTGTTTAAAAAAGTTTAGGTTACGGCTGTATATACTTTTTAAGAGGCTCCAATGGGCCACGAACCGGCTCTGATGACTACCATTAGTTGCAAGGTGGTGTCTTGTTCTATTTTGGATACAAAAAGTTTTTATATGAACTTTAACCTATAATCTACAACGTTTTATCAGTTAACACAAGAAAAAATAGGTTCAAAGTTTTCCCCATACCTTTCTCCATGAGGGGGTGCCCTGTTAAGGCTTTGACTCTTTTAACCCGAAAGCAATTATTGCCGACGGGTTAAATAGTATTGCTCGCACGCCGGCGACCTAGGTTTTCAGCCCTCTTACTTTTAGACATTGACCTACTGCCTATGTAAGCCACTCAGAAGCTTCAAAGTGGTTGCATATGTATATTATTTTTCCGAATAAAAAAAGCTACTGTGCACGGATTCGAACTCGCAACCTCCTGCGTCTAAGACAGAAGGTTTACCAATGAGCTATGTGCGCCGACAACGTTCTACCAATTAACGCCAATACAAAATCATATGTTTTTACACTCAGACAGGCATGGTCTTAAAAATGAGGTAGATATTAGATAATTACTCCTTATCAAAAAGGGCCAAATGCGAAGAGCGAGGCGCTTAGGGAAGCCAGGATATTTCTGAGGCGTCTAAAAGCGCCGGCCACCACTAAAATTAATAGGCTTCATAAGTCAATCTATAATATGGGATTAAATGTTGATATCTTAAAAATACAAAAACATGTTATATTTTTTTTGGTAAAAACTTCTTAAAACATGAAAATGTGGCTAATAGAAAATACACATTAGAGATGATATAATTTTACGTTTGCTGCGCTTGCACCCCAACCTTAAAAATCGAACAAAACATATCTTTAACATTAAAGAATTATGTATGTACCTTAGCTACTATATTTTTTTATTAAACATACAAAAAATACCTATGTTTCAATAAAAGATTCATTACATTCAAATTCAGGTGCGGGCCAAAAGATAGAAAAAAGAGTAACAAAATATGAGAATCAGGTTTACAAAATTTAACAAAGGTTTAATAAAATATGTTAAAAAGCGGCAGAAAAACATACGGATTAGCCCGACCTATCTAATAAAAGTTAAAAACTGGCAAATTTTTAACAGTGAATTTTGCGACCTCAAGACTTAGGTAAAACAGTAGAGACCATTCTATTAAATTTAAAGCATATAAAGCTCTGGTATTCACATTTAACACATTGAATTACCCAAATTTGTAAAAGGCGCTATTTTTAATATTTTAAAAAAATTTTATATACATTTAAAATTTTAGCTATTTACACAGGTCATCATGTTTTTGAGAATATGAGCTAAATAAAGAAATCAAACCTGCCATCTGAGGGATTTTTAATTCCGTTTACCATTTTTCTAAACAAACTTAGTAAAGTCAGTTCGTAAAAAAAGAAGTATTTAAAAACCAAAATAATTTAAAATTTTATTTTTGCATATTAACAGCTATACTGTTATATTTGAACTTCAATAACATTTTTACTATAAACCGATTAAAATTCGTTTTGCATTTAAGTATGGACGCCATATATTTTGTTTTATTTAAATGCTAATTAAACTAACTATTTAAGATGATAAATCAAAATTACAAGGATTTTATAAGACAAAAAGATTGTTAATTTTTTTAAAGTAATCTCGAGGTCACAAAATCTGTCAATTTGGTCAAAAACGGCCATTTTTTAAATATAAACGGAACTAAAGATGCAAAGAAAAAAAAAGAAATACATATATGAGACATATGGGGATGTTTGCTTTTATGTTTTTATAAACTTTATTTTTTTTGACTGATAATTGTTAACCTGTATTAGAGAACAATTTAATACAATTTCAAAAAGGAACATATTTATACTTATGGATCCCAAAGTTATTCATTTGTAAACGCAATGGGCCAAGACTTTTAAATATTAAAAACTGAAGATGTTTTATGTGCGAACATCCATTTAGATTTTAATATTTTTAAATAGATCGAACAAATGACTCAGTTTCAAAAAAAGCCCATCTTTGCACCAAGAAATTCGCATATATTATATTTCTAGTGTATTATAATAATTTTTTCGCTTAATTTAAAACTGGATTTACCCAAAAGGGTATTTAAAGACGTTTTAATAATAAAGGCGAAACGACAATAACAATGTAAGAATACCATGATCACATACTTTTTTATAGAAAAAATTTAATAAGGCATGGCCCTAAGATGAGACTTAAATTTGAGACCAGATAAAAATCGTATAACAAAAATGCTACTAATTCTATATTTATTCAAAATAAATTAATTTTATCTCTTCAAACTAACAGATATAATAATATCATAGTTTGCAAGAATAATCGAACATAAAATGCGAAATTTTTTTAATACTTTTTAATTATCAATTTAAAAAATATTCTATACGTAATCTAATATAATTAAATAAAGAATTTTAAAAATGCTTCAAAAGCCAATAAATGCAAATAAATCCCTGATAAACTTTAGAAAAATGTGTGAGATTCGAATAATGAGTTGGTCCTAGAGTAATCCGCTAATAATTAGGGTAAGGAAAAAGAACTCTTTTATATCTTATCTACATAGGAAAGAAGAGTAATTTGCAAAAAATAAGTTCATAAAAAAATTAGTGGACATCGTTGCTTTGAGGCTGCAAAGAGTTATGCGCCGCTAGTTCGTAAATGTAAGAGACGAGCGATTTAATGCCTCGAAGGTATGCGGGTATATCGATGTGTTCGTTGGCTGAATGTGGTTGGTCGGTCGAATAAGATAGCGGGATGAGTATGAGACTGGCATTGGGATGCCGCAGATATTGGGAGACGTATACGGCCACGGGAACAGAACCGCCATCCCTCGTCATTTCAGGAGATCTTCCGTAGACTCGACGCAACGCGCGCCTAGCAATCCGGTAATTATCGTTACCCGGATCTGTCAACCAAGATTCAATTTCTTCGCGTATCTTGACTTTCATGCGATTCCCAGTCCCTAGGCGCTTGTGAATACCCATAATAAATTTCACGATATGAGCTGTCACTTTGGATGGTTTCTGGTGCGGTACAAGCCTAACTGAAAATTTCCCGGTAACACGATGCGGGATGACGGTTTTAGAGCCGGGCCCGGAAAAATCACCTTCGATCCCGTGAAAACTGAGTGAGGGCTCACGCCATTTAAAAATGAGCGTATCAAGGATGGAAGGGTGCAATAGCGAGCCAATGGCACCCGAAACACGTCTGTAGGTGTTTAGATCGAAGGAAAAGTTTCGGTAAGATTGGAGCTCGTCTTCCGTAAGGGGAGCTACATCTTCATACAGCCCCGGTATTAAAATATGACCCGTAGTAACGTTTACCAGGCGAGACATTATGTAGATAAGTTCCTGCAGCGATTCTTGCACCGTACCACCAAAAACTCCTGAATGTAAGTCATCCTTGGCACTCTCGATCTCGACAAAGACGTAAACTAGTCCTCGTAGCCCGTACGTTAAGCAGGGTTCGTTCGGGCAAAAGTTATCAGATAATACGGCGTAATCAGTGTTATTGAAAAACGAACTTTCCTGAGCCAGAATACGTTTCATACCGATAGAGCCAGATTCCTCGGCACTCTCCGTGAAAAATTTAATGTCAAATGGAATACAGATATTCAAGTCGACGAGAGCTTGAATAGCATTTATCCAAGACAGGATAGGCCCCTTATCATCAGTCGCCCCACGTCCGGTAAGCCGACTTCCGTTGCGGGTCAGAGTGAAAGGGTCGTGAGTCCAACCATCAATTTTAAGGGCCGGTACAACATCAACGTGCCCGTAAATCAAGAGAGAAATATTATTTAAACTTGCATCGTGTTGGGATTTGGGCAATCGGGCGAAAAGGAAGGGCGGGCCAGTGGTATTTCGGCCTTTTCGGGGTAAGAATAAGGGCGAATCATTCATAACTGCTCCCTTTCTCCGTATAATCGGAATTTTTTTCAAACCTCGTCGGATGTAGCGAATGTCGGTTTCAAAACCGAGCTTTTTTAGTTTAGACCGGACCCATTGGGTGGCGTGAATCAGGTACTTGTAGTGACTAGGGAAGGCTGATACGCTCGGAATTTTAACGAATTGCCTCAAATCTTCTACATACTTCAGTTCTTGTGCATCAATATGGTCAAATACGCTTTGTAGCACGCCTTCGTTAAGAATGTGACATGGGTGCTGGCTTTCCTCCGGTGGTAATCCCAACAGATTTGAGGGCAAAACGAATATAGTAATTAGGAATGGTGTTAAATGATTAATGATGGTATACGGAAATGCCATAACAGTTGAATTTTATTAAAAGTGTTTTTTTAAATCAATAAAAAATAATTTTAAAATATTCTCAATCCACATTTTTTCTTAGAAGTGTCAAAAAAGTGGGCGTAAAAGGACCCACAATTAATTTAATTTTGTAGAGAGCCCCATGTCATAAACCGCTTGGTAAATGATATAAAATTTTTTTTATAAAAAATGTCTGCTCTTTCCCACCTTTTCGTGGTATATTAAAGTCGTTTAGTGTAAAAAAAATCTGATATGAACAGGTGAGAGATTACACCTTTTATTACAAAGCAAACCACCACCATCTTTTTCCCTCTTTGGCTCAAGGTATTATTATTAGTCGAACTACTATAGAAGTGACCTGCAAAATACGACAGTTTTGTTTGCGCGAGTAAACAAACATTACCTAATCATTAAAAAAAATAAATTCGTTTGATAAAAAATGATATTATAAATATGGTTTATTTAATCAGTGTTTTAGACGAATTTCTTTTTTTTTGTGCCTTATGCACGTAGTAGCTTAAATAAGTGTTCTTAACGAGCCCCGTATCTTTAAAGCCTGGCCCGCCCGAAATAACGGTCTGGCTCGATGTTTTTTCATAAAAGGTACGACCTGGCGCGAATTTATAAATATCGGCCGGTAATATTTTTGTGAACATTACTTACAATTAGACATCAAATATAGTTTGGAATTATATATATTAAGAGCATCATTTGATTTAAAGTAATCATTTTAAAAAATTATATAATCCAGTTTTTCCAGGCCTAAACAATTTCTTCTTATGGTAAATATTTGACCGGCACTTGTGAAAAGGTACGTTTTGCAGTGGAGGAGCGGCAAAGATTTTGTTTGCATAAATATATAACTCAGGTTAAAGTTTTTTATTATTTCTCCACTACTGCAGAGTTCGATTACACTGGACAATAAAAAAAACAACATAACCGATTTTTTGAGGGTTTTCTAGAGAATTTCTTTGCGACGATTCCATGTTTAGTTTTTTTTCCAACAACAATTTTTGTTTAACCGCGCCAAAAATTCTGGAAAAAATTAATAAAATTTCTTTAATTCTAATTTTTCTAAAAATAACATATTTAGATTTCTCATTAAAAATAGATATAACGATAATTAAAATTATTAGCAATTTACAAGTTATTTAGGATCAAAAAACTGATTTTGTGACGAAAACCATTACTTTTATAAAAATGAAAAAATAATAAAAAATTAAATATTATAAAAATATTTAAACGCCTTACTTTTGGTGATTGTATCCATTATATAAGTATATTTTTAAATTGTTGCTACCTATGGATTTTATGACATAGAAGCCCAAAATACCCCAAAAGTAAAAATTTTCAACCTTGACACCAAATAAATAAAAATCTGAGGCATTGGCTAAAGTTCTGGTTTCATATTAGTGATCAGCGCCCAATTGACCAAAAACCATAGTTGCCATAAATGATGCTTAGGGTCGTCCGCTGTTCATTGTTTAGAAGAGTATTTTAAATAAGCTGATATTGGATTTAACGAATCACTCCGTCTCGTTCATACTCACTAATCATATTCATTTTTTTGTTCAGACTCATATAAACCCACTCATCTAACTATTTTTAGCAATCATTATAGCTTAAAAAATATGCATATTTAAAGCATAAAAATCGGCCCGGCCTGCCCAACAAAATTTTATACGGGCTTTCGGGTCTGAGAACATTAGCTTAAAAAAAAAATTTCCTTCGGGCCGGATTTGAACCAGCGACCTATGGATTACTACCGTTAAGTCTACAGTCCACCGCTCTACCAACTGAGCTACCGAAGGTATATGTATAAGAGCTAGCTTTAAATATATATAGTAATAACTACTCATGCGTGACCAAATATATTTAATTGTCACTTTTTAGGTTAAATTCTATTGGTACTATTCCACAAGTGAAAAATTATAAGTTTTATTATTCATTTGTATATATGAAATGATATAAATATATTCATACATATAAAATATTATTTTCTATAAATTTATATTTTATTAGTTTAATATTTATATTCATCACTATACATAAATCTCATAAACATTTTTTTAGTAATTTAATTTTAGATTGCAAAAGTATCTTTTTTTCATCCAAAATATTATACAAATTTGTAGTTTCTCTGTAAGCATTTTTGTTTGTATGATGTATTGAATTTAAACCATTATTTAAGACATATGGTGGGTCATACATGGTCCATAAATCAAAGATTTCAAACGACAAGTGCTAAATTATAGGAAACAGATTAGAATTTACAATTTTAGATAATACTAAATCAAAAAACACTTTTTATTAAAAAAGTATCATGCTCTTATCTTTGTAAAAAATTGTATTACTGACCAGCTATCCTTGAAAAATGTATTAGATTTAAAGGGTGCAATTATATTATCAAATTATACAAGCTTTTCCAAAAAAACATATATTTATTTAAAAATATAAGATATACAAAATGCATACAATGTTTTGTGGGTTTGTTGATATGGCTAAAACACTGGGATCAGAATTGGTATTTAAACTTGAAGTAGTTGCTGATCGTGAATATGGATATTTATAGAATACATTGGTCATCTCTTTTTTCACTTCAGAAAGATTAAGATAATCCCTATGGTAAGTCATTGTAAAAATATTTTTATAAATTGATTAAAACGTAGGGTTTTTACTCTCTACCAAAAGTTGATATATTCTAAGGCATTATATTTATAGGACATAGAATTAAATCACTGTAATTCTAGCTTGGCTTTTTAAATCTAGCAGATATTTAAATGCCTTTTTCTCATAAGCAATAAGGGTTTTAAAATATTAGTTTACCTTAACCTGTGAAGCCCTTTAAAGAGCAATTGAGGCATTTAACAATATAATGAGTAGAACTTAAAAAAATGGATTGAGTGATAGGGCTAAAAACAACAACATAGTTTTGGCATACATGTAAAGTGTGATTTTTTCCTAACAAAGCAAACAATGGCTGCTTGGATTGAATTTTCTGGTGGCATCTTAGGGTTTGCCTCACTTTTTCTAAAGGCATGTTGTTTTGGGCCATTTGCCTGAATAACAAACTCCATACCTTAATAGTGGTGTAAATTTGTTTTATTGTCTGAAAAAAATTTTAATGCACAATTAGACAAAAGTCTTTAGCTTTTTAAGACATGTATGTTTGCCAAATCACTAGAAAATATGGGTCAACCAAGGTTATATCAATCAATAATCTATTTTAAAAGAGTTGTCAGGGAGGGCACAAATTTAAATAATGTATCACAATATGTATCATCTGATACCTACCATTATCTATACCCAAACTAATTAAAACCTAACCACATTAAAAATCCCTTAAATATTTCCATAACTTTAACTTAATTACAAACTAATCTAATTAAAACTGAATGAATTATTGCAATATTAGTTAAAAAGTAAGTTATGTGTTGCATTGTTCTAATATGTTAATATATAAAAATATTTCAAAAAAATGTCCTATTCTACATCTCCCTAATAATTTCAAATTTGTAAAAAAAAAGCCCATCTTATAGAAAATTACTTTTTTGGGGATGAAAGATACCTCTTGAACTTTTCAAAACTGAAACACTTTTAAAATAAAGTTTAGACTAATTACCATGCAGACAACAAAATTTTTTTGCCATTGTTAACCTGCTATCAATCTCAGATAAGCGCTTTATGGCGATAGGTTAGTAAACAACAGAATAAACATATATTTTAACTAAAAATTTAAAAATCGTAAATTTAAAAAAAAAATTGAATAATTTGGTGGCAATAAAATAATTATCATATTTCCCAAATGCATTATGTGCCGTCTTAAAGTTCACAAGATTTTTTTAAGAAAGTCAATTAAATAAACTTGGCGGCTTTGGTGAAAAAAACACAATATATTAGAAGTTACAAAAGCAAATTATTGTCACCATAGTTGAGGTTTGCTATTGAGATTGTTTGAAATTTGGTGAGTATTGTTGGGGTTGAAGGTATCTTAAAAATGGTATATATAAAAATTAACAAGCAGATTCGTTACCAGGATTTATATAGCAAAGAAGGGTCAATCCTAACGTTAAATTTTGCCACTCCATATAATAAGAAACCATAAAATTTTGCTTATTAATAAGGGAACAAGTTAAAAAAATACAAATTTTATCTAAAACAATTTAAAAAAAAGTGCCCAATTTATTGCGTAGTAAACTAATTATACTAAATGGAGAAGCATAAGCATGCTCAAATAAGGTAAGGATATATTTGGTATTGAATTCGAAAGACGTAGGGAATTGGTACAATATCTAATAAATGAATATTATCATTGTTAAATACATTATTTAAATTTTACAAAAAAAATAATTTAATTAATTAAAACTTATATTAATTTATATATTAATCAACCTGCAAATTTATAAAAAGCTTAATAAAATAATCATTTTTATATATAATTTTGTAACTTGGAGCACACAATCGAGGAATATGAGGAAGGATGGACAAATCTCCTGATATTTTATAGTACGGCTGTTTGGTTTAAAGTCTATGACGCCAGGATTAAATTTTATAGTTGTATCGTAGAATCCATTATTTTGAGATTGTGCTATATGATTATTCTCTGCGATCTGGTTAACATTATTAGTATTGTTAGAGCTATTTACAGATGATAAATTAGCTGCCAGTGTTTTGAAACCACCCCTGAAATTCGAAGTGCCGGCAAGTAGGGACTGCACTAGATTTGACGTTTTTGCTTTGTTTAAAAATCCAATTGAGCTACTAGTATTATTAATATCGGAAGTATTATATGCATCATTAATATTTTTAGGTTTATAAGAGTTTAAACTACTACTCGAATTCAAAAATGAATTATAAGTTGGGTTATTAGGGTTAATATTGTTGTTGGTAGAAAACGTTTTAAGCGAACACCTCTGCCGGGTAAACAGGGGTGCAATTGGAGCTATATTGGAATCACTACTAACAACAACTTCAGTTTGAGCTAAAAAACATAAAAATCAATAATTTATACTAGACCCAAAATTTCATAAAAAATTATATCTAACGTCAATTTGTAAATATTATATATTATCATAAAGAAAAAGTACAAATAAAATTAATATACTCACCTAGGGTCTTGTCGTCACCCATACTAGTACTTCCATTTACAATCGCATCATTACTACTGCCCAGATTTTTATTATTAATGGAGCAATCTTCATAATTATTATTATATAAAAGACCTGTGACATTTTCCACTATTTCAAAACCTTCAGACCCGTTACTAGCTTGGCTAAGCCTTTGTCCTATACTACTATCTTCATATTTATTCAAGTTTTCACAAAATTTATTGGCAAGCGAAGGGATGTTAGTGGCACCAGTTAAATCTTTGGGAGATTGGTTTGTGGCTAAGGCCACAAAATATGTTGATTAATAAGAATTTTAATAGCAACGAATTTATATTGAAAAACGACCTTAAAATATTTATATATAAATTGTAAGCAACTTTTTTTGAGTTTCGTTTTACTATTTGACTTTATTAAATATCAAATAAAAAAATTTTGAATGAAAATTTTTTAATAGACTTTAGACAAATTATTAAAAAGCAAAAAACGTTTCAATCTATTCGTCAAATATTTGCTTTGAGACTCGTAAACCATTGGAAGCGTTGTATTTTCTGAAACAAAGTCCCAAGCACTAGAACAGCATAAGGCTATATTGCTCAAATCTAAAGTTGGACAACTTGAGAAGCTAAATTTAACAAAATAAAAAGAATTTAAAAATGGAATAAAATAAATATTAGTGTACTTTTATTTTAAATTTTTTACAAGCTCTCTAACTTTTTTGATATATATGTAAAATTACAAAATTAATTGTAAGTAACCAAACTATATTAGCCTGTGCCCAATCATATAAAAATATTGTTGTTATAAGAAAATTATGTCTTTTTCAAAGTTTTACTTAAAATGTATCTTTAAAACAAATATAAAATACAGGGCCTTTAAAGATTACTAAATTACCCTTCAATTTAATATTAATTTAAACTTAAAAAAAAAGGAAAAATTTGAAAAAAATAATAAGAAAAAACTTTGGAAAAGTTGCAATATCTTTATTGCTTGAAGAGGCCAATGTTTCGTACAAGCGGTTAATGTGGCTTTCTGCGAGGGGATCGTTTGCGTTGTTGTTAAAATAATTATTATTATTGTTAATGTTACTATAAGTAAATCCACCAGGAAATGAGTTATCGTTTAAAACGCCTTGATTATTATTGCCAGCCGTATCGGCAAAAGGCCCTGTCCTACACCTATCCCTAAACGGGTGACCTCCATCTACCCATTCTCGTTGGATTAGCGATTCAAATCTACATTGTAAAAATCCTATTAACTTGCTTCGTAAATTAAAAAGTGGTAAAATATCAGTTAATTGTTAAAATTAATATAAAAATATCTTACATATATAATTACAACAATTACTAGAAATGTATATTTTTCTTTAAAGTCACGTGCAAATAATTAAAAAATCCATTTATTTGTCGATTTACAAAAGAAATACTAAAGTTAGATAAACATTAATAACATATTTTACTTGATTGGATTAAATTTATTAATACTAATTAATTTATTAATTTGATATAAAAAGTCATTTATCAAATATAACAAAACCTTAAACAATTATCTCCTCTAAATTAGACGGGATTTTCAAATTTGCGGTTTTTTTTATGAGAAAAAACAAATATTAGGTAATAGGACATAGGAAATACTTTGAGCCCCTACTTTAAAAAATAAATTATTTTTAACAAGAAATAGCAATTATAGCTACAACTAAAATGTTATTTATCTGAAAAAATATAAAATTCATTGACAAATAAATCACATAGTTTTGTTTCAAATTTCATACATTTTTTTCTAAAATAAATGCTCTTCCTTGGAGCACGCTTAGAATTTATTTTTTACATAATTTTTTTCAAAAACAAATGAATTCTAAACGAACGACGTTTCACACATTTTTTCTATTTGCTGAATATAAAAAAATCCAGTCAGATGAAAATTTATAAAAAAAAAAATCACGAGTATTGGCTTAAATAAATAATTTTAATATGGGCAAATGCCAAATATTTTTTTTTGTAAAATTTTATTTTTTTTTTCAATATTTTTCAAAAAACTTTTATTTAAAAAAAAATTTATGTGCATAAAATAAACTAAAATTGGCAATTAATTAAAAATTTGCGTTTTAATACAAAATTAATTTTTTTTAATTAAAAATTTAACGAAAATAAAAATCACTTTGCACGTGTTCTACAACAATTTGAATGCATATTTTTTTAGTAACAGATGTTTTTGCAAAAAAAACTTAATTTTAAATATGCCTGATAAGACGTGTGATTTTATATATTTGTAAAAATTTTAATACTTTTTTTTAAATAGTTACTAAAATTTTTTGTTCCTATTAAGGTACTTTGTGTGTTTATAGTTAAGTTTGGCAATTTTTTGCAAAATGCTTATTTTCACAAAATAAAATTTTTTTAATATTTTTAAATGAAAAAAGCTTGGTAGCCTTAAACAAAATGAAAAAAAAATTTATAATAGTGTTGAAACAGCCCTTTTCTTATTCAAAATCCAAATACATTTTAAGTGTTTTTCGTTGAAGTATGATACAGTCTAAAACTACAATCTCGAGCCAAATTTCAAATTGCATTATGTTAAAGCAAGTTACTATAAATTTATTGGTGGACTAGAATTGTGATATCTTTTTTGATCAAAATTGAGGATCCATTGTAGCAAAAAGGAATTTGAAAGTTGTTAAATAAATCAATTTTGCCAAATTGGCCATTTTTTGGCAGTGAGTTTGTAGAGCTCATGAGTGAAGCTTCAAACAAAATGTTAGGTCATTAATTAATTCACTGTAATTTTCCAAACATTACCAAACATTCATTTATTGTAGGCCTACGTAATATAAATAAGCCAGCTTAAACCATATTTTTATAAATTTAGGTTCAGATCACCAGGAAGGGGAACATAATGTATGGTTCGAGCAAGGCCAGGGTCTTGGCTTCAAACAATAAATAATATCATAGTACCCCTTAAAAGTTCGACATTCAGGTTCAAGTATGATTTGTATGAGAGAAGTTAACTGCAAAGTCACATCTGTCCCATTTGAGCCATGGATAAGGATTGGGGAACCTAAATAACAATAAAAAAAATTTTAATTCTCCCTTTCTCCTTAAAAGTTAGGGTAGAATATAATTTTTATTATTAAAAAAAGGCAAAAAATTATAAAAGCCTAATAATACAAATTAAAATGTGCATAAAAATTTTATGAAGAAAACTCAATATAATGCATTTCCCTACTATTAACAAATAATCTAATTTCATTTTTAGATAATAAAAATAACCATTTTTAATTATGTCTGCCAAAAATTTGGCATAATTGAGCAAAGTTTGTATAGTTTCTAGCCAATTGGAGGCTTCCATTTGAGAGATCCATTTGTCTATACTTAGTGATTGGTCCAAACAAGCTATATTTATATAGCATTCTTAAAAAACTTAAAATAAACAGGAAAAAATATTCAAAATTAACAGCAAAAACCTGTAACTAATTTTTTATAAGATTGTTGGAATGTTGTATGATCTAGACCAATATACAGCTTTTTCCATTGAGGATATCTACTTTCATGTTCACTCCCACCACCTAATTTTATTTTCAGATGATTTAAAAATATAAAATTTAACAGTTGAAAGATTATGTGCCAATAATTAAACCTGTTATTTTAGCATTTTGTATGGCTTGGCTAGACCTTGTATCAACAATATACCCTCTTCTGCCAGTACTTAAGAAGGAATTCAGATATTCCTCATCTGATTTTGAATAATTCAATGTAGTTCCTATGATTGGTTGAGATGATCTTATTAAATAGCCCTAAACATATTTTAAAGCATTAATAAATACTGTTTCTCCGCAGGTGTAACAAACAATAGGAAATCTGGCTCCTTGTCTAAACAAAGAACTATTTTTGATCAATTGTTTCGTAACTTGCGATGGAACATAAAATTGTTTAGGGTATGTATAACATAGCTAAATATGTATAATTAAATATATACATCATAATCATTATTCCAGTCAACATATTTTAGATTTGTGGCTGACCCAATTGGATTTGATTGCAAAGAATATAAATCAAATGTTTTATCAAAAATGTAAGCTGGTGTTTTTTCAATCTGAGACTCAAGTTGCGAGCAAAAATTTAATAATTCATCAAGTGATATAAACTCAATGTAGAAAATTTTTAGATTCTTCAAATATATTTTAATAATATATGTTTTCAAATTAAATATTCTTTCATATTTGTCAATTAAAATATAAGGAACCTATAAACTGTAAATTTAATTAACCTTACTATAATGTTATTTCCTACAATAATGATCAAACAATGCGAAGCAAAGCTAATATTGCTGGTCAACAAAATGTTATACGTTAATTTTACTAAAACATTTTTGAAAGACCTCATCTAAAAATTTCATATGGGTTACCTCTTAAGCCATTCGTGCATAATCTTATGAATAAATTTTTATGAAACTCATATTAATTTAATTCTAAGTTAAAAAGTGCCTTTTAAATTTATTTAAATTTTAAAAATTTTTATTAGAAAATATATTGGTTTAATGGGGTAAAATAAAAAAAAAAATAAAAATAAGGCGCGTTTATTTTCACTTTATTTTTTAAAATTTTTTTATTTTAAATTTTTTTAATTACTTTTTGACAGTAGACGCATATAACATAAAGTCGGCAATCTTTATTTTGAGCATTTAAAATAGTTTTTTGAAAAATTATATTTAAAGTTTTTTAAAAAAGATTTTTGTTTTTTTAAAATCAATACTTAAGTCAAAGCCTATATTATTTCACTCTGGTGGGTCTGAAAGCAAAACTCCAAAACGCAAAATCCTAAAAAACAAAATCCTAAAAAGCAAAATTCTTAAGATGTTTTAAGTAATTTTTGGGGGATTTTGCTTTTCAGGCCAATTCTTTTTTTTTTCATTTGTCGGTGTTTTATGAATTTCTTCAATGTTTTAATTAATTTTGAGTGTTTGGGGGGGGGGGGGGGGGGGATTTTGATTTTTGGAATTTTGCATTTTGAAATTTTGCTCAGACAAAAAATTTTTTTTCGTTTTTAGCAATTGTCGGTGTTTTAAGGATTTCTTTTATGTTTTAAGTAATTTTTTGGGGATTTGCTTTTTGGGACTTTGCTCCAAAAATTTTGTTTTTTGGCATTTGTGGGTTTTATGGATTTTTTGATGTTTTAAGTGATTTTTTTAAATTTTGCTTTTAAGACAAAACATATTTTTTCGTTTTTTTGCATTTGTCGGTGTTTTATGAATTTATTTGATGTTTTAAGTAATTTTTTGGGAATTATGTTTTTGTTTTTTGGCATTTTGCGGTGTTGAATTTTTAATGTTAAGTAATTTTTTGAGATTTTGCTTTTCAGAAAAATTTTTTTTGTTTTTTTGACATTTATTAATTTGATATTTGCTTTCTAAAAAAATATTTTTTTTGTTTTTTAGCATTTGTCAATGTTGAATGTATTTTTTTAACATAAAAAACGTTTTTTTGTTTTGGCATTTGTCTATAGGGTAAAGCAATTAAATTTGCTTTTTATTGAGGAATAAACTTTTGGGAGATACTTTGTTTTTATGAATAAAAATTTTTTCTTGTTATTACATTGCCCCCCTCTGTTCTCTGTTTAAACATAATGTTTAAACATGATTTTATTTATTATTAGA
>CM060245.1:35875948-35965782 GCA_030555515.1 Acutogordius australiensis | reverse complement strand
AAAGTGATGGCCGGGGCTTTCATGTCTGTTTTATAAAAAAAAGCCTTGTAAGTATTGTTTTTATACAAATAACAAAAAAAATAAATTTATTATTAGTGTTAAGGGGTACAGAATTTTGTATTTATTTAAAATATATGTTTTTTAAAAATTATGGCCACCACACCAGCTGTAAAACTTACATTGATCAATGAATGAAAATTTTCAGCACGTTTATACGATTGAGTTGCCTTTTGACATTCCTGTTAAACGGATAGTGAAAACCTTAGAATTATACAAAAATCGTCCTAATTTATTTGATAATAAAATTTTGGGTTCTAAGCTTAGGCCTGTAGACAACATTGATTTATATCAACATTATTTATTTCTAAAATTATCGACTACAATATATAATATTTGGGAAGTTGAATTTATACCAAAAAATAGCAAATTTCTTGCTGCAAAAACTCTCATTTTTGATGGTACGTTTTTTGTTTAACTAATATTATAGACTATAAAAATAAGCAAATTTTTTATGTCCCCTTTCAAAAAAACTCTAAAATTGTGCCTGATTTTCCCTACCTAATTAGTTATGATAAAAAGTATCATTATGTTTGTTATGTTTAAGATTTAGCTGTTATGCTCCAAATACATCAATTTATTGGAATAATTGGTTAAGGGCAAAACTCAATTTAGTAGCTTATATATTTTTATAAAAATTAGGTTTATCATTTTTTTGCTAAATCAAAGAATTTTGAATCACAAGTTTTAGCTTTTCCACATACATCATACGATTTGTCTACTTTTAATAGAGTCTACAATGAACTTAAAGTAAGGTTTGCATCAATATTGAGTACAAATTGGTCATTACCAACAGACCCATCTAAACACATATATGAAGAAATGGCTATAGCATCATATTTAATAGTAAATAAAAATAAGTTTTTATTCTCTAAACTTGCAAATGCCTGGGTGAAAAATTTGAGAATGCTAGTGGGGTCTATATACATTAATAAATCTCACTTTTACAAGTTTTAAAGCTATAAATATGTTATTTTGAAAAATTATATGTTTTCTATAATTATAAATTATTTAAGTCATGATTAATGTATAATGTAAATATTGTTAACACAAAGAAGCAAATTTGAGAAATGGGATTTTTTTGTTTTTATAAATTACGTTAAATAAATCTTGTCACTACTAAATGCATAATAATATTTATATAAAAATATAATAAAATAGAATATTATATTGTTTACCATAAATACTAATGTTTAAAAAAGAACAAAAATAATTCCCATCATTAATATAAACAATAATTTGTAAAACTATTATATAGAATAGGTTGCAATTTTTTCAGTATAAAATTATATTAAATTAAAATCATGGTTTTTGACAAGATTGAGAATGTGGAGTCCATGCAGACACCAATAAAATTATTTAATTTCAAACTAATTTTGTTATTAGAGACTAAATTTTAACTACTAGTTTTGTGTTATTATATAATTAAAAAAAGGACAAAATTATAGCAATAATATATTTAAGGATATTCAAAATTTAGAATGTGTTTTGGTGTATATGGGCCCCACAGTGCTATTTGCATGTTAAAAATTATGATCTGTTTTCTGCCTGGATACAAAAGCCTCAGAAAAAAATATTAGATTTTAAATACTATTTATATAATATAAATGATCTAAATTTATGATTTCTTTTTAAATTAGGGCTTGAACATTATATAGGAATTTAATAATTAATTATATTCAACTGCCTCTTTTTTCTTCTACTTGGATGATGATTAGTTTGGTTATTAACTTTTAATTTTGCTTTTTTTAAAACCATTTCATCAATAGATGTTAGAATCATACAATTATACTCTTTTAATCTCTTTAATCAGGAAGGCTCTAAACAATGCCGTTTTTTTTGTCAAAATATTTTTTTTTACTTTTTTAAGACCCCTTTTCTTTCCTCCTCAATTTTAGACTGGAATTTTTTTATTACTAACTTTATACAATAAATCACTTAAAAATCACTTAAAATGGCTGTTAATACTTGGTTTACTGTAAAAAATAAATCTACATTTGTTTTGTGTAAGTAAAGTGTATATTTCTTTTTTAAAATTTATCTGTTCCATCAAAAATTATGTATAAATAGCAAATATATTAATTAATCTTATTGACAATTTAATGACTATAATCTATACTATAAAATCTTTATATCATATTTCTTATAAACTTACACAGGTCAACAAATTTTTAAGAGTTTTGAGCTAACTACGGTGACCACACCTGTCATCTTAGGGATTTTCCGTTTACCCTTTTCCTAATCAACGTTAGTTAGTCACCCATAAGCATTGAAAATTTTAGAAAAAATGCTAAACAAAAACAAAAATAAATTGAAATTTTATATTTTCATATTTACAACAGCTAAACTGTCAAATAAAAATTTAAAACTACCCATAATATTGTGTCGTATTTAAATTTGAACGCGAATATTTTGTATTATTTAAATACTGATTTTAGAGCTTGATATACCACAATAAATTTATTTTTTATAAATATGATAAATATGAGTGACAAGGGATTTTTATAAAAAAAGAGATTCAATTTTTTTCTTTTTAGGGTATTTTTGGTTTTGGACAAAGAAGGCCATTTTTTTGATATGTACGGTGTAACAAGCCGAAGTTTGAAGAAACTAAGAAAAACGAAAAACATATATGAGATGAGGCCAACGTGGGGATATATTTTTTCATGTTTTCATGAAAATCATGGTTGTGCCATTATTTTTTGACCGGTGTTATAGAAGCAGCTAGATTATAAAACCTCCACATTTGCATATGCTGATTTCTAAATTATTTAGACTATTTGGCAATCTGAAGCTCCGGGAAACCTGGAAGTAAAGAAGGAAGATGGACAATTTAAATATAAATTTTTGGATATGGGTTGCGGTAATGGACTCCTCACCTTTTTCTTGACGGCGTCAGGCTACAAAGGCAGGGGCATTGATGTTAGGGAACGTGAAACTTGGCCCACCCTTACTTCAATGGCTCCTAATTTGGATTTGCAGGTTCAGATATTGGTTACGCTTAAATTATGCCAGCTTCTTACATGATTTATTTTTTTTGATTTTTACAATTTTGGAGCTTGTTGATGAGTTTTTTTAGTTAGTTTGATAAATTTTAAACTAAACATTAAAAAAATTACGCATGAAATTGCTTGCGTTGAAATTAAACGGTTGTTTTATAGGATTTTAAAAAATTTTGCTATTTATAGTACAAGCAATTTTTAATTTTGGTTAAAATTTATTATGGTTCATGCTATGGAGATTAATAAAATCTAATTTAGTAATCTTTTGGGTATAGGTATAATTAACATTAATTTTCAAAAGGTAGAACTTTTAGGCCTAGCAAATTTGATTCCAAATAATTTAAATGTGGATATTATAATTTTTAAAATTTATATCTCATTATTTAATCAAAATTACAATTGATTTTACTTTAATTATACTTGTCGAAAAGTTTCATTAATTTTGGGCCTTGTCTACTGATGCTCTAAAAAACTAGAGTTTCATTTTGTAAATTGTTTTCTGTTAGCTTTATAAATCACCCCGAACATTTGACCTGTATAATTTTAAATGGACCATATAAAATACTAGATGCTCTGGCGCGCACACGTCTTACGCGCGAGCCGTACGCGCGCACGAAACGTGAGTGGAAAAAAACGTGAGGGAAAGAATACAATTGAGTTTAGTTTTTGGTTTTTGTTAATTATTTTGTGCTAGGGGAAAAAAATTAATTTAGTACGAATGGTTTTGTTAAATTAAATATGACAATAAAATGATTGTGAAATGTCTACGATTGCCTATTCCTTACCTTTTGTCAGACCCGTGGCCGATGTCAAATACTGGAACATTATTAAGATACTTCATTGAGGTAATCCGGGAGCCAAAGAAGGGATTATATTAATAGGGCGAGGTGCATTAGGATTAAGAATATTGTTGATCTTTATATTCATTTCAAACATTTAATTATTCAGACTTTTATATTTATTTTAAACCATTTATTAATTTCATCTCATCAAAACATAGAATTCCTCTTGGCCGGCACTTAGCCAACATAAAACAAAATCCCTTTTTTTAACCACAAAAAACTACTATTAAAAAACTAAATTCAAATAATTAACATTTTCTTTTATCCCCTTAAGCTTCTCGTGCGCGTGGCTTCTCTTGTGCGTTGGCACGCGCACGACACCTTTCTTGCCCCATTCCCCAAATGAACGTTAACAATTGACTCTTTTCTTAATGTTTACCAAGTCCCTGACAAGAATAACATATCTTGTTCCTTCCAGATTATTGGACACAAATTTTATAGTCTTTATTTAAATAGATATATTCTTTAAAAGTATACGACTTTTAATTGTTTTTATGCTCAACATTTTCATTGGTAACATAATTTGCGTTCACAGGTTTAACCGGTCTTATATTAGCCCGTTTTATAATTTATTTTTTTGTAAATTAAGGTCACGTCTTTAGATCCATCGCAAAGGGAGACTATATTTCCCGAATATGAATGGTTGCTGGGAAATCATAGTGATGAACTAACTCCCTGGATACCTCATTTATCCGCTAAAATGTTAGTTTTCTTTACATAATTTACTGAATGACTTTTAGGGCGTGTCCAAAGTCAAAGTAAATTTTTTGGATTAGGAATATATATTTAACACTATCTTTATAAATATGAATTTTGTAATATTCTACCAACCTAAATTATATTTTTGAGAATTTATCATTTAAAATGTGTTTAAAGTCTCCCCTATGTAGTTAGTTGTGTTATACACTTAAGATGAGCAGTCATGAGCCTGGTTGGTAGTTGAATGGGGCACCTTTAAAAAATCTTAAAGGCCGACCATTATTCTACGAGTACCTAAATCACTCGCGTTTGTTATCTAACCTCGCTAAGCCTCTCGCAAGAGTTGAAAGAGATGAAGTCTTGATTCTTTATAGGGAAAACGATTTGAAGTAATACCCTATAGGTTGATTGAATTAGTTAGAATGTGTGTTTATATTTAAATTTATTTAATTGATAAAATGATTAAAAATTATTGACATTTTAGAATTATTAACTTTTCAATTCGCAAAAATTTTTTGTTTTAAATATTTTTTATAGGATGACGGATAGTTTCTTAGATGTTATTGAAAATTAGTAATTTTGGCTCGTTTTTAAAATTAAAAAAAAATTTTTTTATTTGAAATATTTTTTTATGTTTAGTGAGAGAAGTAAAGATGGAGTATGGGGGAAGAATAACATATGCAATCGAAGTAGCTTGTTAGCTCCATGTTTTAAATTCGTTTTCGTTAGAACCAAAATATTTTATTTATATTTAAAACATTTTAGAGGTTTACAAAACTTCAACCACAGAATTGTATAACGAGCAGATTTGATCGTTCCGACTAAAATATATGAGACATTAAATTTTAATAAAAATTGAAATTTTATGACAGACTTATCTTTTTTAATCATGACAATGTTATTTTTATATTTAAATTTGTTTTAATATAAGCATTAATCTAAACATTATTTATAATGCAAGTATAAAAATATAAACTTTAATCCAATTTATCCAAAAAATTAATTGTCTGGTTGGGTGATGAGGTCGCTAAAAATAGTCATATTATTAAAATATGGAAAAATTGTGAGATAAATGATTTATCTGTTCTGGTCCTTTTTTTATTTTATTTTTACTTTTAATAATTTTAGTATATAAGTGTATCCAAGTTTAAAAAAACATCTTTTTGGGTTAACCCTTTTTTTAAATAAAAAATATAAGGAGTTTTAGAAATCATAATAAAATATATTTTTTGGCTTGTGTTTTGTTTTTTTATAATTGATTTATAACGCTGGACAACAACAACAAAACAACATAAACAATTAGGGTTTGTAGAGAAATTTAACGATCTTGCGTTTAGTTTTTCTCCCAGTGCCTTTAATTTGTTGAACTGCGTCTAATGTTTAGATAAAAAAAACAAAATTGCTTAAACTATTAATTTTCTATAAAGTATATATATATATTTAAGTTCCTTGTAAAAAACATATCTAAAAACGGTTAAAATTTAAATTATTAGCAATTTATTTTCAAGTTGTTTAGGATTAAAAACGGATTTTATGACGAAAACACCATTTTACTAAAACATAAAAATAAAAACAAAAAAAAATATAAATATTATTTAAAAATTCAAACGCTTCACGTTAATAATGAATGTTTCCATTAATTTAAATGTATTTTTGAACTTTTGTTACTACCCATAGGGTTTAAAATATAAAAGCTCAAAAACCCCAAAAAGAGGAAAAATTTTTTTTGAAAATAACAAAAAGTCGAAGGCATTGTCCAAAATTCTGACTTAATAATCGTATTCAGCACCAAACTCGACCAAAGTTGCCATAAATGATGCTTTTGGTCGGTAAAATTTCGTTGTCCAGCGTAAACATTAAACTTTTGTATAATAAAAATATGGGTTTAGCTAAAAAATCGGCTTTTTTCTTTACATATAAATTTTATCAAGATTTTTTTTATAGAGATTCATTAAGTTCATCCAAACCCCTACTGCGAAACAAAGTTTTTATACTGCCCTGTTGCCCGTTTGACTTCTATGGCAAGTACCAAAGGAAGCGTTCAAACCTCAGCCACTACGAGGACTATTTGATTTACATAACGCGCGAATTGTGCTTCGAGAAATACGGGTTTGATGTCTACACCGATAAGCTTAGGATACCTTCCACTAAACGGGTATGCAAAGGTCGAATACTAGCTTTGGGTGTAAGCAGTGTTGAGCCTGGTCAGTAGTTGGATGGGTGAACGGAATTTCCAAGTCAACCATGTTTCTAAGAATCAAGACCCAAAAACTTATGTTACCGATTAAATTAACACTTAAGGCCTACCGTTAGAATGAATAGAGGAAAGTCTCGAGGGCTCAGTCATTCTGGGATTCTGTGAGGAAACTTTAGAGACGAAGGGTTTTTTCAACGAAAAATTTTAATGAAACATTAATACTTAATTGACATTAAATGCCGGCCTTGTTATTAACCTGTTATTACAGAAATCTCTTATTTTGTACATTTTTAAATTTTTTATAAATAAATAACAGCAATTTTGTTTGGCCAATGTAATATTTTTATTGAATTTTGCAATTTTTAATCATATGTTTAAATACATATTTGCTAAATATATTCATATACATCTGTAATTTTTTTTTTCAGAATAAACTTGTAAATTTTTATCAACCTACTAGATTAACTCATTGGTAAAATCCACGCAACCAAAACTTTCTCATATTTTAATTTAGCTCTAATAATTTTCTGATTTGACATTTAACTTTAATTCTAAATGAATTTTCTTATGAACTAAATATATTAGATTAATCTTATTGTGTTCTAAACAGAGCTGGGAAAATGCCCATTTTTGGGTCAAACTCATTTTTTTATTTTTCAAAATTTAGAAAAAATAAAAGGATTTAGCTTTAATCAAGAAAATATTTATAAAATTAAAAATTTTCTGCTTATATTCTATATTTAATAATAATTGATTTTTTTAATCTGTCATAAAATTTTTAAAAAACAAAAATTTGAGTTTAGTCGAAAAATGGGTTTTTTCCCAGCTCAGGTTCTAAACGCATACTGAACTAAATATATTAGACCAATCCTATTGTGTTATATATCGAAAATAACAAAAATTTGACCAAATATATTTAAAATTATTGTATTTTCCTCGTAAAAAAGTTTTTTATTTATAAGTTTGGACGAAGTTTAATGTGTCAAGTATGAAGCTATAACAAGTTTGTTATTTTGCCCTATTTTTATTTTAGGTTCTATTTATTTATAAAGAAGATCTTTGTCATTTTGTACAAATGAATGATTTGAATCTGGCTGGGATATTATTTTAGGGCGCATGTAAAGTGAATTAATATTTTTTTATAATCTAAAAATTTTGAAAATTTATTTTTTTTTCCAAATTTTTTATTAAAAAAAGCATTTTACGTGCATATATAATTTTGACAACTTTTTGAAAATTTGCGTTTTATTACAAAATAAAAGTTATAACTTTAAATTAATTTTTCGAAAATGAAAACTCACTTTGCACGTGCCCTTAGTAGAAAAAAAAGGTTTAAAAATTAGTCTTTTCCCTGTATAAAATAATTCTTGTGACTTTTGTTTATAATGTCGACTTAATGTAAATAAATTTAATTAAATTAAATTAAGAGAAGTATTGAAAAACTTGACAGCATTTTATGCAATAATTTATATTTTATAATCTTCAAATGTTTTTTATTCATTGAATTTTTTTAAATTTGCCCAAATATTATTTTAGATTTGCATCATTGGCTACCCTTCAAAATCTACCAATCTGTCACATTTAACACAATCTTCAGATATTCTTGGAAAATTAGTGGATATTTCGCCGACTATGACGGCATGTAATGATGATGATAATGATGATCAAAATACGCTAAAAGAAGCGAAAACCGTGGAAACGGAAATTACTCCGTTGTTTGTGGCCCGGCCAAGCTATGAACCAGTTCGAAATTGTACTCAAATTGACAAAAATTTAATACAAGAAATATTAAAACTTGTACTAAAACTTATACTCAATGCCGATCAATCTAACCTTTTAAAAATTGAACGCAACGATGATATGAATAACATACAAAATACCGAAACTTTAGAAAATTTTGTATGTTGGCACGCTGGAGGTGATAAATTTAATATTGTTCTATTTATAGTCAAAATTCATTTTTTCTTCGCGTAAAAAATATAAAAGATTATGCGATTAATTATAAAGATTGGCCAAAAAAAAAAATTGGGTTTCGATGCAATTTCCGTTTATAAACCTTACTAACTTCTATAAAACATCTTAATACTCTGAAATTACTTTTCGCCTTCTTTTACTTGTTTCATTCTAACAATTATAATTGGTAAAATATATATAAAGGATGACATTTTTAAAATAGCTAACCGCACATATAGTCATCTTTTGAAATAACAAATAATATTTTGTATTTTTTCATTTTGTTGAATTACAGGTCAACAAATTTTTTAGAGTTATGAACTAACTACAATATTAGACAGCTATAAACATTAAAATTTTTGAAAAAAATGTTATAAAAAAGACTCAAAAATTAAAAAAATATTTATTAGACAGAGACTAAGAATAAGATTTAATGATAATTAGTTATATGATATTAATATAGTATAAAACGAGATATTCTATCTGATATGAATCTTCTTAATATAATATAGTTGGGTATAACAGTATAGTTGGGATTTGCATGGGATCTCAATTTGCATCTGAAAAAAAATTTTTGTATTTTATAACAGCCAAGTTGCTAAATTTAGACTTCAAATAATATTTTTTCCTAATTAGGCCGGAGTGTTAAATATTTTGTATAATCTAAATGTTGATTTAAGGCCCCTAATATACTTAAAAATACTTTTCATAATTTGAGACAAAAAGTATCTGTTACAAGTGAATATAACAGGTCTGGGAAAACAATGAGCCAAAAAACTTTGGCTCATTTTATCCCCTAAAACATAAAAAAAGAAAGGGGGGCAAAAATAAAGGGCCAAAATAAGAATTCAAAAAAAGCCCTTACAAAGAAAAGGGGCAAAAAAAACCCACAAAAAGTGGCTCTTAAATAGAGCTCCAAAAAACCCATTTTGTGTTTTCTATAATAATTTCAAAAAATTTTGATGGGTGGGTTATTTTTTCTTAAAGCTCCTAGGAGTTTTTTTTTAAGAAAGGGGGCTTTATTTAAACATGCCCCTTTTCTTTAAGCAAGAAAAGGGGCTTTTCTTGTGCCATGCCCACGAGTTTGTGGGCATTTGGAAAAAAAACCCAAAAACTTGTTAAAAAAAAAGCCCATTTAGTTTTTTTTCCCAGCCCTGGAATATAATATGAAAAAAAAAATAATAAATTTGTTGTCCTCAGTTTTTGAGGTCGCAAAATTTATTATGTCAAAAAAGATCATTTTTTTAATATGGGCGTACCAAATCGCCGAAAGCGAAGAAAAATTACGAACAATATGTACGAGATAGGTCATGAGGATTTTTTTAAAAACTCTTTTTTCCGACTTTATATTTGTCGATCTGTGTTTATGATATTTTATACCGGTAGATTGAAGGAACATATATGTAATTTAATTTTAAACTGGCTTTTTTTCGCCAAAGTTTCAATTTTTCCAAGAATCTTTACTTTGCATATGTCATGCCGTAAGACGAATAAAATATTTTTATCAATCATTTGCACGTTTTGATTACTATGGAAATACATGGCAGAATAATAAAATCCTGCATTTAGGACATGGCAAAGTAAATAACTACAAATAATTTTTTTCATTTTGTATTTACTATAGAAAAAATATTTTTTTGCGTGATATTAAACACATTTTTTCTTCATTGTTTTTTTGATTGCAAATAACATATTTTTCAATTTTTTTAATTTCTTAACGTGTACACTAATGTTAAGAATGACAATAATTGTTTGCAATTTAAATTAGCTCGTTGTATTTATGCTTATTGGGTAGAATATTATTTATTAATTTCATTATATGTATGTTGTACTCAATGTTAAATTTATTAATTTGGGCACGTTAAAAGGTAAATTTAAAAATTACAAATGAAATCATTTTTGTACTGTTGTTAAATATCATAAGAAAACTCCATTGGCCCAAATGTGATATTTTGCATTTATAGACCCTAGCGAATAATATATTGGTATTTATTGAGTTCCTTATTTTTTTAAATTTTGTCAAAGCTGTCTAATGATGGAAAAAAATTTAGCTTTTTATATGCAAAATCAATAAAGTTTGAAATACTCTTACTAAATTATTTATATATTTGTTTATAGGCACAGTAGCTATAAATGAAATTGTACCTCATTTAACCGAGCCTCATAAAGCGGCCCTTAAAAGTCAAAATGGAGGTCTGCGAACCCTTATCAAGAATTACGGCCATATTTTTTCAGGTTTTTATTGTTAATATGTTTTTGAAAATTTTTTTTTTTCATTTCCAGACTATTTTTGGAATAATTTTTTGACATGCTACAAATTTTGTAATTTTTTCTGATTTTTTTTTCCAAATCCTTAATTTCAAAAAAAAAATACCAAATTTTGTATTGAAGTAATTTTTTTTTGGTTATTAAATTTTTAAAGAAAAAAGAATTTTCTTTAATCGCGCCCTAATTTACACCTTTTCCAATCTTTTTTCTACACTTATGAATAAAAAAATGGCACTTTTTCAAATTTAAAATAATATTATTTTTGTAATATGGAATATTGTAAAAATATAAATAGTTTGAACAGATTAAAGATTTAAAACAAATTTTATATTTTTTGGCGCAGTCCGATTTTTTTTCAAATCCAAATATATATTTTAAAAAATTGGTTTTTTGCAGTTAAAGGTGAAAACGTTACTCTGGCTTTCGATGCCTCTCGGATAAATTTAACATCTGTTCTTTCAACGCCCAATAACATTACTCAGAACTACCAAAAATTAAATATGACCACTAGGAAGTCTAATACTAAAGTCAAAACAGTCACCACGTTCATAAAAAGCCAACTTTGTTGGTTGAACGAAAACCACCCTCAGGCATGTCCATACTCTAAAATTAAATGCAAATATGCCCACGGCAAAACAGATTTAATTGTTTATGATCGACCTTACAAAAAAGAGTCACAAATAAGCTGATATTTATAATATTATTTATACTTGTAGCAATATACTATAATATATATGTATATTTAATATGGTGCTCAATAAATTATTTTTTGCAAAAATATTTAGTTTGTTTTTTACTGATTAAACCCGCTCACTGGCAAACAGCCCTGTCTTATTCGCAAGAGTTTGAATGCGGTTCCTTGCACAGACGACATTTTCCCTCGGAAAATAGCACACATGGACAACCATTTTGAAACTGCTGGAAAGTGTCCTGCTTAGGCAGTGTCCCTAAAACGATGTGCCTAAAGCGAGAGTTTAGACTAACTTTAGGTCGCCGGCGTACGAGCAACTTTCACTATTCAACCGATATTGCTTTGGCCGAGAAAAAAAGATGTTTTTAAGTACCGTTATACGAAATATCAAACTCGATTTAATTTTCCATTTTACAAAAATATTTAAAGATTTGATGAAATCGATGCTTCGCCAGTAAAATATTTTAAAATGTGGCCTTATCTCTCATGTTTTCCTAATTACCTAAATCAATATTATAATTTTATATTTTTGATTTTAAATAGCCTTATTTGTTTTTATTATGAGATTTAACTCTGTGAGATAGGCAAAAAATTTTTTTTGGTTTTTTTACATTTTTTTAAATTATAGTACCATTATTAATCAAGGCTGTCGTAAAATAAAACTGTCACTAAAAAAGTTTCGCTAATTAAACTTTCTATTGACTGACTTTAAGCGCTAAACTTCGTTGTGCTTTACATTTAAGTTAAGCAGCGTTTTAGTCATTATGGGTGAGACCCAATTCTAAGAGCCTAAGCCTGAAAACCTTGGTTGGCGGCGCGCGAAAAATTTCATTTAACTTTGCGCTGCTTGCCGTAGAGTTACAAAAGGAATGGTTATGCCGCCTAAGCTGTCTAATTTTGAAAAATGTCCGAGGTAAATTATAAACGAGATTATTATGAGATCATAAAAGAATGCATCCCCATGATGGCCTTATCTCATATATGTTTTTCGTTTTTCTTAATTTCTTCCGTCTTTTGCTCCTTAGATCCGTCTATAACGTAAAATGGCCTTTTTTGACCAAATTGACAGATCTAAATATACCCTATAAATAAAAAATTTAAAACTCTTTTTTGCATATTAAAATCCCTTGTAACTTATATTTTTAATCACAAATAATGGCATTTTTTATCAATATATCAAGCTACATCGGCATTTAGATGATACAAAATATTTCGCGTCCAAACTTAAATACGAAACGATATATTATCGGTTTTTAATAAAAATATTATTTGAATTTTAAATTTAACAGTTTAAATATTGTGAATATGCAAAAATAAAATTTCAATTTGTTTTTGTTTTTGAATCTTTTTGGTTTTTTAACCTTTTTTTCTAAAATGTTCAATGTTTATAACTGACTAACTAAATTTGATTAGGAAAAACGGTAAACGGATTTTTCCTAAGATGGCAGGTTTGATCTCCGTAGTTAACTCATAACTCTCAAAAAATTGTTGACCTGTGTGATAACACAGGTTTTTTTTATTGAACTCTTGATCAACGTTTTTTTTACTTATTTGTAAAAAATTATAAATTATAATGGTATTTGTGAACTATTTTATTATGTAATGAATTCTCATATATGTTTATTTAATATTTTTTTTCTTAATCAAAAAAGGTTATTAGTTGTTACCAAAATATTTTTTATTTCTATTTTTTAAGTTTCTTTTTATTAGGAGTATGATCAAATAAAAAAATTATTTAACGGTGCAAGGTGTTAAATGTGTTTTTTGGTACTTGAGCAAATCACATTAATTATGGCTCATTTGTATCTTAGTTGATTAAATATAAATGACTGTCTAGTTAGCTTAAACAAAAGTTTTAAATTAAAAATACTTTTTTGTATTTTGCTTGAGGTTAGAAAAATTTTAAAAGGCCGACGTATTTTAAAAATTAATTACAGATATCTATTAACTAATCAATAGCGGAATACTAATAACTGTTCACAATTTTTGGCCAAACATCAAATAGATTTTGACCATAAACGTCAATTTATATTAGAAATTATTCTTATTTGGGGCAAACAATTAATCCATAATTATTTTGGGGGTAAATTATATATTTTGGTGACCTTGTTTACGGCCCCCAATAAAAGTTAGGTCCAAATGCTTAATCTTCTCTCCATTTACGCACAGTGGTGATATTAATTAAAAATAAATTAATTTACTCGTGTGGGTTGGGAGAGCCAGCCAAAATTTTTTGTATTAAAATTCCCAAAACAGACCGTAATGTTGTTTTTTGCCTTAACTCCTACCTCGCTTTATATAGGAGGATTCATTAAGCCATCTCCTGGTATTTCGAGGTGACGAAACAATTTGTATTTTTTTAATCTCAATCCAAAGGCATATTCAAAATAAATTCTGGTCTTGCTTCTATTTAAGGAGAGGTGACGGCTTACTTGTCAGGGTTTGGCCTCTTTAAACTCTAACGAGGGGTCCCGCAGAAGATTATGATCATGGTTCTCATGTTGGGATTTGTTGGCTGTCACCCAAACTAGTTAGGCTTATGGTTAGATATAGAACACAAAACACTCATTGGTTTGGTTCTAGATTTGCAAACGGAAGAAGATTTTTATTAATTGATAAGGTCTGGGAAAAAAATTGGTAAGCATTTTTTGAACAACTTTTTAAGTTTTTATCCCAAAATGCCCACGAGTTTAAGGGCATGGCAAAAAAAGCCCCTTTTCCTCCTTAAAGAAAAAAGGGTACTCGGAACTCTCTCATAAAAATAACGTCATTTGTACAATATCTGTGCTATACAATATCTGTGCTTTTTCTTGGTTCAAGAACAATTACCCTCTAAAATTATTTTAATATCATATAACATCATCATATATATGAAATTTGTAATTTAATTGATTTGGTTAAGGATATAATTGCTGTATTATGAAGATATATTTCATGCGCCATTTTGCTTTTTATAGCAGAGTTACTCCAATCAAAAAAAGGCATATTTAAAAAAAGCCCCTTTTCTTCGAAAAAAACCCGGCATTTTTTACCATTAAATTTATGTATTTACTTTCTGTACTATAGGTTTATTTTCTAATGTTGAGATTTTTGATTTTGCCCCTTGTTTGTTTTGATTAAATGGATTCTAATGGGTTTAATACCATATTTTTCACAAATATTTAAACATTTCTAGGTCGGTTGAATTTTGCATACTTTTTAGGATATATGATGTTCGAATTAAAAAATTTACACCTAAAATTTTTACGAAAATTTAACCGATCTACTTTTACCGAAATTAATTTATTAAATTTATTAATACAAAGAATTAATCAATAAATTCGGTTTAGGTTCCTGTCTCTCCATATAGATTTTTTGCCTCGAGATGTGTGCTGAATGCGACAGCATTTGTTATCCCCTTTAATTTATGATTTTAGTTGGATTAGTAATGACACGATGGTTTGTTGGATTCATCGTTATCACAGTGGACTAAATTAATCGGATTATCCAGTCATTTAAGACCCGTTCGCAATTAGCGTGTATTTATTGGGCTAATAGCCAACCTTTTTAAAATTAAGACGGGGGGGCTTAAGTCTCCATTTACGCGGTCTCGTGTTTAAAACCGCGCCAAGGCGGACATTTTGTGGTATTTAAGAAAACATTGTAAAATTAAATTGAAATTGATGAGCGGGCTGTTAAGGTCGAGTATAAACAATATGTTGAATACATAGTCCATAAACTGGGATCGCTAACGTGACATTTTATATCTTTCGACGAATTTTAGTTTTTTACACTAGGGACGACTTTACTCTAATTATAGAAGTGATGGTAAATTAAAATTTTTTTTCTCACTTCTGAATTAAAAAAGTGATCTGACCGTGATTCGAACTCTCTAACGAGCTAAAACCTGCAACCAACTAAGTTATTTATGTACATTTTTTTATAATGATTGGTTGTTTGTGAGATGTAAGTGCTTGGGCGGTTAAATTGACCGGAAATAATACAATTATCACCTCCGTGTTAATATCTCGACGCTACTAGCTAAGCCAATAAATTAATAAATCCTAATCATAAAGTCCCCAGTGGAAGAAAATCTGATATAGAAAATTGAATTAATGATCTGAATATTCTTGCTTTATCAATTGTTTATTTTTGGTATCTATTCATAAATAAATCCTCCATTACATACATATTAATGGAACTAACGGACGGAATAACCTTTCCATTATAACTAAATCACTTATATCACAATAATGTCACGCGTAGAAAATACAAGCAATGCTTAAGAGTCTGCCATCTTGTTTTGTTTTTTTTAAACTAAATAACATATATAAACTTGTTTTTTTAGCGTGTACACATTTTAATTGAGGGCACTTATAGGCATACTACCGTTTTTTAATACAAAGTATTAAAATTTTTGACCCAGTTAAACCTTCCGTCCAAAATTTGGAATGGGCTGGATTGGATTGCCACTCCAACGGGCAGTACCGGCAAGAAACTTTTTCGAGTTACCGGAGGCCTCTTAGGGCCTCGATGAAAAACTTTTATGCAATGAATGGCATTGTTTGATAGTAAGGTAAGGAAAGCCGAGCCAAACAGTTTAGTTGTATCTAACCTGACATATATTAATTTGCTGCTATTTAACTCCTAAAAATAATCTGATAGCAAAAATTTTAATAACCTACGGGCGAATATATTATTTCACAGTTAAAAAACAGTTGTGTTGTAGTATATGCAAGTTTAAAATTTACAAATTGTTATTTAAAATAATTCAAATCGATTACACAAAAACAAATTCAATGAATAAAATTAAAAAATCAAATTGTTATCCATGTTTCTCTCTCTACTATATCTTTTTCGCGCGTGGGGTTCTTTACTATCCCCACGGTGCCTAAAATATGGGCATGCCATACGACAGAACAGTATACAGAAATAAAGCTCCATCCAAACAGGTGACTTTATCTTCGAGAGTGGACATAGGGTAAAACCCGATAAAATGTTTTATATTTTAACTTGTATTACAAGTAAAATAAAATTTTAAAAAAACATAGCAGCCATAGTAGCTCTAATGGGAGAAAAGAAAAATTTTGTTGACTTAAAGCATTGATTTAATTACTAAAAAATTATTTTTTCATGTTAAACCCAAATTGTTATATATATATCTTTTATTTATAAAATTTGTTGTTTTATAAGGGCACGTGCAAAGTGAGTTTTTATTTCCGTAAAATTTTCAAAATTTAAAAAAAAATTTTTGTAATAAAACGCATTTTTAAAAAGTTGCCAAATTTAATACATGCACCTAAAATGCTTTTTCAATAAAAAAATTTTGTAAAAAAATAAATTTTAAAATTTTCAGAATTTTTAAAATTTTACGAAATTAAAAACTCATTTTGCACGTGCCCTAAAAAAATAAAATACTACTTTGTTATTGTTTCGGGTATTGTCTAATTATTATTTTATATTTTTTGCAAAAAATATATTTAGAATACATTTATCTACCAATAATTTTTAATTCACTTTCGGCTGTATTAGTGGAACATTGTTAGTTGTTATAAAGAAATCTTTGATTTTCAAATCAAATAAAGCTGTTCTGGATGGCGCTCATGCGTTTGATGCTAATATCTAATATTGTTTTTATATATTTTTAGTAAAAATGGGTTAAATCACAAAATACTTATAGCATGGTTAAATCCATTATAACACAAAGAATGGCCCTTTTGTTCCACTTAGTTGAAATACATAAATAACTTTATTTGTATAAAAATTTTGGGTTATACATTTAGAGATATCAGGGGCGTATGCAAAAACATTTCTAAAGGAAGGGGGGGAAAGGGGGCAAGGAATTTTTTAGGAGAAAAGGAACTACAAATTTAATTACAATATTGACATTTTATTTGCAAAATTATTTTATAAGGTTGAATATTTTTCAAAAATAGCAATTTTATTGATTTCAATTCCCTTTTATATGTTTAATATATAAATTTTACCGCTAGTTACATTTTAAAAATTTAAAAAAATTCAATGGGGGCAATTGCCCTCTTTTGAGCCCCTTCCTCCTCAATACGCCCCTAAGAGATATTACAATTTACAAGTAACATTTTTGTTTCATAATATATCAGGCACGATTCTAGACCCCTTTTGGTGGGGGGGGGGCAGTCCCCCCCCCCAGTTTTTGATTGCCCCCCCCCCCAAAAATACATAGTAATTTTATTTCTTCCACATAATATAATTAGATTTGCTCCATCAAAAATATCTAAAAAATATTATCTTAAAAATATTTACTTTTTTTAAAAGTGTTTTTATTCATTAATACTTCTCTTCCGCAAGAGAGATCAAACTAACACAGAAATATATAGAAAAATTTAATTTTACAAAAAGCTTTATAATTGTGAAAGCAATTCATAAATATGATGTTTAAGAATTTTCACACTTGTCATCAATCTTTTGTTAGAATATAATCTAGAACCAAAGAACCTGATCGCACAATGCTACGATGGGGCGAACGTAATGCCCGGGGAAAGTGGTGTAGTATTTCTAAGCAAAATTACCATGTCCCATATATTCACTGCTTGAACCACCGATTGCATCTTGTTGTAAAAGATTTCTTGAAATTTTAAGTGAAGGAAAAATTTTTTTTGATTTTTTCTTCCCTTCATAAATTTTAACATGATGCAATCAAGGAAGTTAGGGAATGCGTAACCAAACCCAGGCTGTTGCCCCATCGGTGGTGTCATTTTTTTTTTAAAAATTACACAAAAATATTTAATATTCTTTTAAAAATTAAAAATAAAAAATTTATATTTTCAGGTCACAGGGCCGAATCGGGGTTTTTTGACCATATTTATAATCATCTATTTATTTTTTTGTATTTAATTGAAGAATTATTTTATTTATTAAAAATAATTATAGATCAATTTCAAAGCAGAACGATTTATGTTTCTAAACTTCTGATTTAATACACCATTGTTTGTTAGAAATTAAACAATTAAGAAATAAAAATACATCTGAAGATTTATTCAAAAATTGTTTTGATATTAATACTTTTTTAAATGACAATAATTTATCTATGGATAAAAGAAAAACTAAACCTAAAAATTTTTCTGATTTTTATTTATTTTCTCCTCATTTAAAAATATTTTATATATTAATGATGAAGTAAAAAGTATTTATTTAATATTATTGATATATATATTTATTCTTTTGATAATAGATTATTTACCGATAATAGTTATTTAAAGATTCCCTTTATAAATTTGATTAACCTTTATTTTAGATATAAATAAATTAGAGCCTCTTTTAAAAATAAGTAATATTGATAAAATTTCATTATCTAATGAAATTGACGTAGCCAAAAATTTTTTAATAAGTAACTTAATAATTACAAAGAATGTGTTACTAATGATTTTGTTAAATTTTTATATGATTACAAAAATGCGTTTTCTAATCTATTTAATAATTTTCTAATAAGTTTGTTAATTGGCTCTTTAACGTCGATTTGTGAGGCCACATTTTCTTCTATAGGATGATAACTTCTAGCTGTTAAGTAGTGACCTGCGTAAAGGTGATTTGGTTCTTCTAGGACACGAAAAATCATATACAGGGGCGTTGAATTTTGATGAATTTTTTTTAATTAATCAAAACAACCTCTAGGATAAAATTGTTAGCACTGCTCATAATCAGCTAATTATTTACTATTTTAAGACATTGGTTGCAATTTTTTATGCGCATTTAACGTTTATGTTCATGTTTTATTTAATTTTTTACCCTAATATTAATTACTAGTTATATATAACCAGTGTTTTTTTATATATATTCTTCCAAATTAGCATACTTATAAAATTTGTTTTCATGATAATCAATCTTATTTTACTATTCATTTTCTAAAATCTAAAATTTTATGTAATTCATTTTTATCATTCATATATATCATATTTTTAATTTTCATGCGCATTGATACCAAATGATAAAATTATACTTAAAATTAATTTCCAAATCTCATATCTTTTTAAGCAATTGATATTAGTGATAACAATTAATTTTAACTCACATATCTAAATTATAAGCGCAATCATTTTTTTTATTTTATGAATATAATAAATTACAATTAATTTGTTAAAAAAAATTTGAACATGGATTCTATTGTTGTACATGGGCGGCAAAAAAATTTTATCTGCCCCCCACGAGTTTTTTTTGCCCCCCTAAAATGGAAAAGCTAGAATCGGGCCTGATCCATAATTTAAATGTAGTAAATTATAAAAAAATTTAAAACCCTTTTCAACGTATACTATGCGTATTTTTAAATAACCGGGGTAACAATATGTTATATGTAAAACAAAAGTTCTTTTTGAACGTGCCCGTATGTGCATTTTGTGATGACTCTTGAAAACAAATGGTGTCTGATGTTAAGGCATGGGCGTTTTCTATTTTACACAAAAAACGTAATATAACACAATCTAATCAACAAATTAAATTCACTTCGATTCCAGCCTAATCTTTTAAGGTGTATTTAGGTGGTGACTTTTTTCAAGCATTTTGTCTTGTAATCCATTTTAATGAGTTACAATCTCCTCTCAAATTTTCTCAACCTTAAAACCTCTTTTTCCTCTGTCGCGCTATTTTTTCCCACATCCTTACTAACACTGGCACCCACCAGTAGGATGTAATATTCCATTTACTAATATTATATTTTAATTCATTAAAAAAATGTTAGATATTATTTTTCAATAAATTTCCTTAATAGAATTACCCCAGGGTCGGTCGAAATTGAAAATATCGGGCCCTGTGTTTAATTTATCTATTTATATATTACCCGTTCTTACCCTGTTCCGTCTAATTTCATTCTACATAGATTCCTTTTCCATTCATCAAATTGTTATTACATGCGATAACTAATTACTGCTTTTTGTGATTTCGTTTATAATTCTAACATTCAAGGAATTCATATTAAAACATTTTTGATCCAAAGTGTATCAACCCCCTTAACCTTACAGGCGGGACATTTAACGACTCTCTTTAATCAAAATATCAATATCTATGCTGATTTATCATCCATAATATGGGAAGCTCGCCAAAGTTTATTTTAATTTATGTTTTAACAACATGAATAACAAATAAAAAAATAATTTTTTCGAGCCTAACTTTGGACGTTTGATCGTCTAAATCATTTTGGGACATTTAATTGATAAGATATTCACAGGCTCTAACTACTCTCAATCACAAATATACAATTTTAAATATTCACCTCTATTATTTCATCAACTTCGTAAATTGAAAAGATCCAGACACAGAAGCAGACCGCACTTCTCAACCGCAATCATTTGAGTAAGATTTTAATTTTAAACGCACATTTTAAGGAATCGCTTTACCTGTAAATGTCTTTTTTATTGCAAATATAATTGCATCGATAAATCTTAACATAAACAACCTTATTTTGTACAAATGAGTTATGAAATACCTGTAAAAGTATGTTAGAAAGAACCCATTAGCATTCTTTTTTTATAGCCCTATCTTTCTTCTAAATATTTAGGCTTTCAACGAAAATCCCTGCTTTTCATCAATTTACTAATTTCATTGCCACAAAAAAAGCTGTAATTAAAAGAATTTTCTGCTCAAAATCTGTAAGCTTACAGCCTAAAAACGCTTTAAATCTCAAATTTTCCACAAAATTTTTAATTTTTAAAGTGGTTAAAAAAATTGAGGCTCATAAATATATTCCGCAAAATCTAAACTTTTAAAGTACTCCCGCACAGTTGAAACGTATAACGGTATAGCGTGTCTCTTTTAACATTATTTTGTGAAATATTTTGATAAGTTAATACCCTCTAACCTTTTCTATTAGGATAGAGACAATCCCTCTGGACAATACAACTCGCACGATATAATATATCTTAGGATGACACAAAACTTCGGAAATATTCAATCTCCTCTTCCTAGCACTCCGAATATTAACATTTTAGCAACAGCTACTACCATTACACCAACTTATCAAGCGTTTTTAAACGATTTACAACACCACAACACATTCGTGAACTTTAATGATAATTTTAGCTTCCCAGGTGACTTTTTTACCTGGGTTCATGCATCCCGCAGTGAAAGTCAGCTGAGCATGCCTCTTAGAAATCCGTTCGGGGGTGCACAATTACCAGATGAGTTCCGATTCTTGCAATCTACCACGACTCCAATCACCAACAACGCTATCACGGATCATCCTCATCCTATGGTAACGAAATTTACTTTGCACCCTGACCAATATGGGCCTTTCGCAAACTTGTCATCTATGCTACAGCACATGGCTAGTGCGTCTACAGCTGTTCCTATGGCGACAAGATCTACCACGAGGTATAATCATATAAATTAAACTTAAACGATAAATCAAATTTCTATTACTTAGTTTTATACATTTTCTAAATTCTCAATTGGTGACTATTTAATTGGGTGGACCCAAATTACGAAACGAAAATCCACAAAATAACGGAAATCTATATTATATCTTAACATTGTGATACAGTTTAGGGGTATGTTAGGTCAAAATTAGATTAGGGTTAGTTTAGCGTTTGGTTGAGGTAAAATTACGCTTAGTAAAAGGTTAGGGTGAGGGAGGTTTTAGGGTTTTGGAAACGTTTAATTAGGGCTATGGTAAGCTAGGCTTAATGTTAGGGTGAATGAGGATAGGCTAGTATAAGAGTGTAGTTATCATAGGGATAGAGTATATCGGTAATGTTAGACTAGTTTTGGGTAAGTTTTATGATCATAATACCCAAGCTAATTTTCGATTGGTTGACCAATCAAATTTTATCGTTATTTTTTGTTGTCATGTACCAAGCAAGGTGAATAACGCTTTAAAATATGTATGTTTACATTGAATATATTGACATAGTCTCATTGTTTAACAAACGCGACTTATACTCATGAACTTTGGGTTCGAATCTGTGCATTGGCGTCTTTTTTTTTTGGAAAATAGGCACATGTGCAATTATGTTAAGGTTGCTGGTGCTTATTTAACCCTAAATGATATGCCTAAAGTGAAAGCTTAGACCAAAAAGCTAGCTCGCTGGCGTGCGAGCAAATGTATTTGACCCCTTGACAATGCATTCGCGGTTAAAAAAATCATAGCCCTACACAGATCACCCCCATATGAAGGTATACAAATCACTCTTTTTTTTACATTCTCAAAAGTGCTTGATTAAACATTTAGATCGCCGACTCCCTGCTGTAATTTGTTGATCAGGTAGGTTACAGATACCCCTTTGACATGCACACTTAATTTAGCGGGCATGCCGCCTCTAAATAAAATATAACAGCACAAATGTTTTGTTCAATTATTAATTTGTATGGCTATTCAAAAAAACTCATTTAAACGAAACATGTCAGGTGACGCGATTGTCAACTTTACAGTCCTCACACAAAAAAAATCTAGTGTTTAAAGTTGCACAGAGTTGATTTCTCTCAACAATTACACCGCGGAATTAATGGGAGGCTTTTTTGAGCAATAATCTGCAAATACTACCAAGGCTAAAAACATTAAACATTTAGCAAAGAAAAAATTATTCGCTTACCAAAACACAAATACTAACCCTTAGGCAATCTAATAAGTATGCCTTGTCTTGGTACAAAAAAAAGTTTTTCGTTAAAATGAGCTTGAAAAACAGGTGAATGATGAGACATAATTTATAATGTTCCAAGTTAGCCATCTAAATATAATGTATATTGTATAAATGTTAAATTTTACAATTAATTTCTATCATCTGCCGAATAATTGGAAGCGTAAATAATTTTCACCGGTATCCAAGATATTTTGATAAAATGTTTATACGCTTAAATTTGGGAAAAGTTTTTTAACAAAAATCACAACCAATTGTTTTATGAATAAACCGGCCTGTCTATTTCATAAAAAAAATAACAAATTTTTACAGATTCTTTGTTTTACTTTCAGTTTAAAAACATTCTTTTATATCTAATGGAAATATGATTTACCTCTAAATGGTACCTATTATGTATTAAAAGAAACGACTCTATAAAATGCTACACATGCACAAATTAATTGCAATCGTAACAAAAAACGGGCCGTTATCACATCCATTAAAACTATCAATGGCGCCGAGGCAGTATTGCAAAATGCCTCGAACCATGATTTAAGTGTTATATTAGTATATTAAAAAAATGAAAATAGACATTGCCACGTACTATTAAAAGGGCTGAATATAACTAAATAATAAGAAGGTAATTGGAAAAAGATTGTACAATAATGATTAAGCAATAAATTTCCGATTTAATATCTTTAATTCTTTTCAGTTGCTATGTTCCAATTTTTTTTTTTTAAGTAGGGAAGGAAAAAAAAAGAGGGGGGGAGAAGAAAAAATTTTTTTTCCACAGAAGGGGGAAGATTGGGCGTGGGGTCAAAAAAAAAAAAATATATACACACAACCCAAACGGGGGGGGGGAAACCGCCCCCCCCCCCCAAAAGGGGTCTAGAATCGTGCCTGGTTGGAATCATGCATTTTTCCAACCAACTTATGATTTTAGCTGCCTGTTTAGCTCATAGGCAAAACTTAGTATGATTTTTGTTCTGTACTAACCCTAACTTAAAAAAATATATTAGTGCATTCTTAACCTTATGTTTAAGTTTGTTTGTGATAATTGCAATATTTTTCAATATTTAGTTTCCTTAACCTTGATCAATTACTAAGTTTGATTGTTTATTCATAAAACATAAACCGAATCTCTGAATTTGGCCGTCCTGTCCTCCTAATTCATTAGTGGGATCAGTAAAAGTTGGTTGCCTCAATCTGTATTCTCGTATAGTTGTTTTTTATATGGATTCTCATATGGTCGCTTCTAATATAGATTCTCGTATGATCAGTGGTGTATAGGATTTGTATTGTATTAAAAAAAATTGTTTTATTTCAATTAAAAAATATTTGCACACCTCATACTATTCTAACTCTAACTTAACCTAAAACTCACCCCAAATCTACCTAATCTTACTCCATCACGTCTGTAGTGGGGGGGGGGGGGCCGGGAGGGAGGAGAGGAGAAGAACAGGAGAGGGGGGGGGGGGGGGGGGGGGGGGGGGGGGAGAGGGGGGGGGGGGGGTGGTTTTTAGGGGGGGGGGGGGGGGGGGTGGGGGTGGGTGGGGAAGGGGGTTGGGGGGGAGGGGGGGGGGGGGGGGTGTTTTTGGGGGGGGGGGGGGGGGGAGGGGGGAGGGGGGGAGGGAGTTTGGTGTGAGGGGGGGGGCCTTGCGAAAGTGGGGGGGGGGCGGGGGATTTTTGTGTTTCCTGTGTGTGGTCGTCTGTGTGGTACTGTCATATAGAGAGAAAGGTAAAAAATTACCTTGCTAGCATCAACGAAATAACAAGAATAAGCATAAACTAACCTGGGCACAAAAAAAACTAGAGCAGCATTAAAAGCCACAACATAAACAAACCAGAGCTGGGAAAATGCCCATTTTTGGGTCTAACTCATTTTTTTAAACAAATCAAGATAATATTTACTAGGATTGAAGCTTCTATATTCTGTATTTATTAATTATTGATTTTTAATACTGTCATAAAATTTTTAAAGAACAAAAATTTAAATTTAGTCGAAAAATGGGTTTTTTCCCTTGAAGACTATGAGAGATTTATACTTGATGATGCAACAATTAAAAAAATTATATTCGCTACCATTAAGTAAAAGTACAAAATACTAGATGTCCCATTAAAATTAAATTTTTTTAGGTTAGTATGGACCAATTACGTTTTAGTAAACTGTAAAGTTCCTCCAGATTGCCTTTATTTTTACAAAAAAAATTTTAAAATTTCAACAATTTTAAAAATTTTTTCTTAGGAATTTTTAAATCAGAAAAAGCATTAAATGATGCTCTTGTGTTTGGCAACATTTGGTTAAAAACGTTTTGTGCCAAATAAAAAAATTTGAAACTACTTAAATATATTGAAAAACTGAACGAAGTATGAACGTGCCCATTTATATATTCTTTTAATTTTATTTACACGAGAAGGTAACGTTAAAACTGTATGTTTTATACAATTTTAGAAAGTTTTAATTCAAGGCTTATTGTGACAATTTAATTAACAACACGTTTGAATTTGATTTTCAAATATTATTCAAAAATAAAATTTGATCTTACGCCGTTCTAAGCTGCAGTTTTTGACCTTCCTACCCACGGAACAAAATTTACATGAAAATCACGTTTTTAATAGGAAACGTCCAACAAAATTTGTTTAGAGTCAAAATCAAATACCAAAACAAGACTATGTTGTATTGACAAAAAATTGTAGTAGGTTAATTGATGATATACCTTTCCTAGATTCTGTAGACAGGCCCCGGCCCGTACCATTCGGTTCGAACAAGTGTGCTATGGGTGGATTGCCTCCCTGCTGATTGTATTTGGTGTGTTCGGAAACATTTTCAACTTCTTCATCTTCTCTGAAATCTCGAGGTCAAACTTGGGCTTGTACTACATGAAAGTTATCGCCATGATTGACTTGATCATCTGTTTGCTCTACATCGAATACCCGCTCGTCAATCACGCTGACAGGAATAACATGTTTATAGCCATTGACCGAGGCCACGTTTGGTTCCAAACAAAAGTAAAATAATATCACTACTATCTTTCACATATCGAGAAAAACGTTTCACAAAACAAAGGGCATTGCCTCATCCTATTTTAAGATCAAAGTTGGGGACTCGATAAGGGGCTATACCATGCCTATAACACTGGACAACAATAAACAACAACATAAACGATTTTTTGAGGGTTTTGTAGAGAATTTTCTTGCGATAACAATCCTGGGTTTAGTTTTTTTCCAATGCCCTCAATTTTTTTTTAACTGCGTCCAACGTTCAGGAAAAAAATTCGCAAAATTTCTTTAACTATTAATTTTCCAAAAAATCTATTGCCATATTCGGATTCCTTATAAAAACATATCTAAAAAAGGTTATTACCTAAAATTATCAACAATTTGCTTTTAAGTTATTCAGGATAAAAAAACGGATTTTTTTATGACGAAAACCACTAATATAATAAAGATAAAAAAATTAAATATTACAGAAAAATTTAAACGCCTTACGTTATTAATGAATGTTTTCGTTATCTAAAAATATTTTTAAACTTTTATTACAACTCATAGGTTTTATGGTATAAAAGCCCAAAATACCCCAAAAATCGAAAGATCTCAACTTTGACACCGAATAACTAAAAATCTGAGGCATTGGCTAGAATTCCAATTTCATATTCGTGATCAACGCCAAAAACTTGACCAAAAACCATAGTTGCCATAAATGATGCTCAGGGTCGTCCAAATTTTATTGTCCAGTGTTATTGTAAAAAGAAAATATGCCACCCCATAATTGTTTGCTTTTAGTAGCTTTTGCTAATAAGGAGTAAAATATACTATATTTTTCTCATTTCACACTGCAATGTTTTGATTATGATTATATGCGTCGAGGAGGGGGGGAGGATCGTGCCGAAATAACAAGGCCTGATTTGGGCTTTAATCCTAATATCATTTTGTTTTCTATTTATCATATTCATTGAATTCGCCAAATGAACAAACTGCCGTTATCACTTGTTTAATAAGCTCTTTCATGTATAGTGAGATTTTAATTTGGTTTCGCTTAATCAATTTGGTCGAAAAATTTGTTTTGGAAAGGAATGCATTTGTTTTTAAACTTGCGAAATTTGGTTATCGCACATTACTTTTTTGATATTAAAAATTTTTTTTTTAATTTTTTGAAATAAAAAAGTTTTTTTAAATTTTTAAAATTTTACTATATTAAAAAACTCACTTTGTGGTCACATAAAAAAACAAGCGGTTTCTCATATCTTATCAATCGCAGGTATACCTCGTAATCCTAAACACGCTAATGAAGGCGTCAACTCTCCTCCTATTTCTCGTCTGTCTCGAACGGTATTTGTTTATTTATCGCCCTAGTCTGCATCGGAAGTGGAAGGCCAGCCGGAAGTTTAGCCGAATAGCTCCCTGGTTAGGATCCCTGGTGATTGCGGCAATAATTTGCTGGCCCCAGGTGATAATTTACACCGTGGTTCATTGCTACGATAAGCGGACCGAAATTCACAAATACATGTACGATGTGGTCATCACGAGGCCGACACTATACACTTTTTATTTAGTATAATAAATTATATCTTATTTATTTTGAAAAGCAAAATTAAAATTTGAAAAATGTTTTTATAAAGTTATCGTTTGACTAGGAGTGCTGTTTATAAAGTCGAAATATGTTTTTTTTGTAATTATATTTTCACTTCATTTTTAATTTAAGCGATGTTTGAAATCAAATTTTAAAATTGGCCAATTATTTTCATTATAATTTCTATCGCGAGTTACCACGTTTAAAATAACGCTTTTGATACTGTTTTGAATATCTTTTATGAAAAACGCATTCTTAAAAAGTTATTATTAATAGAAACACTATAAAAATACTATTTTGTTATTTTATAAATTTTATAAACAAATTAATTTACAATTTTAATAGAAAAAATTGAACGTGGTCGTATACAAAAATTTTATCATATATATTTTCGCCGTAGATCCTTAAAGAAATCCTATTGACACTCCTTCCACTTGCCGTCATCTTTTACATAAACACGAAGCTTCTCCGGGCCTTTCGGAGATACTATAACCGGCAGAGCGGAGCAGATTTGGTGGGCATAGAGCATCTAACCGAAAATGCTAAAAAGAATCGACCTTTTAAAAATAATGGCGCATCAGTTATGGCTAACAGCCTCATTAGACGTATACTTAAATCCCCAAATGGACTTAACACCAATGAACCGGCAAAGGGAGCCATAATTGATTCGGGTAATCTTGAAGCAGGACCAAATGACAAATATGGCAATCATCAGATTGTTGAACATTATGGTACACGAAACGTTATTAATAACTGTAACGAACATAAAAGATACACTATGGGTAGCGTCAAAACTCTTGTGCAAACACCAAACAAAGAAAACTATATTAACAACGGCCACCATCGGGGAGTAACATCTGGAGGTCCTATAAGCCTTACCCCTCAGGCGGCAGGCCTTAATGCCGCCAACAAACTCGGCCCAGGCTCGGCCAGTGTCACGCCCTTGTCGAATGTCACAGCTGATACCCGAGAAGGTCGGCTTAGAGGGCGCAGAATGCTCATACTCCTGTTTAGTTTCGTGATTAGCTATGCCATCTTCATACTCCCGATCTCAATCTTGCTCATCCTCTATACCTTCCTCAAATTTTCGTGTCCCGAACCGCCCTGCGTTTACCACGTACTCATTTACTTCTTCAACATCCTCGAATTTTGCGCGTACAGTCTCAGCTTTTACATATACTTAGCGGTCGATGCCAAATTTAGACAGACTTTCAAGGAGATGGTGTTTTGTATGTCGATAGATGGATAATCCTCAAACATTAACAAATATGTGTAGCTGAGTGATTCTTTTATTAATATCAAAATTTCGCTCTCTCCAATCATACTATACACAAAACATCATATTGTTATAAAAAAACTGTTTAAATTTAAAATTTATAATAGAACTGAGATAAGGATGAATAGTGATCAGGGCGTAGCAAGTTGTAAAGCGATAGCGGTTGGGGGGGGTTTTCCAAACCCAATTTTTTAAACCTCCAAATTTCAATGGCTAATTTTTAATGTAATTTAATTTTATATTTAATTATTATTTAGTTTGGGAGGGCGGGGGGATATGCACTAAAAATTTTTAATTTGAGTGGGGATATGGCATGCTTCGAGGGGGTTTCATCCCCAAACCCCCCCCCCCCTCTCCTACGCCAATGATAGTGATCCAAAGTTAAATAAAAGTATTGAAACAATTCGAAAAATTTTTTTTGTAAAAATTAAATTGTTTGGTTTAAACCGAATATTGTAAATTTTTCAAATGGAAAAGGCAACCTTGTAAACCTCTGACCGGTGTAAAGGCTAAATACAGAATTCTATTTAAAAAGGCTGTTTTTTTCTAATTAATAGATATATAGTTAAAATAAAATATATACATTTAAGTTTCTTAAATATTAATAGCGGTTAAATCGATATTTACAAAAAGAAATTCAAAAAACTATTCTTGTTATTTGGGTGATTAACAATTGACATAAGATTCATTAGGCTATTTTCAAATTTTTTTTATATAAAAAAAAAATACAATATTGTTTAAGTTTGGATTAAAGCTCGACTGAAACATCCTATCAAATTTGATAATAGACCTGAATTTTTACATTATATTTCACTGTAATTTAATTTTAATATTTCAATTAATGAAACTTTATACTACATGTATTATCTTATAGAAATACAAACACAATAATTATATATATTTTTTGTACTTTAATAAATGTATAACAATGTATGTGAGTTAATTAAGCACTGTAAAGTTATTTTACTCCTATAACTCCGCATTTTCAGTAATTATCAATTAGCGTCGATAAAAGGTTGTAATATTTCACTTCTACTAGAAGGCCGATAAAATATATAATATATGATATTTAAAGGCAAAATATTTGAATCAAACCTAAGGGCGTGTTCAGCCTCATACATTTTTTTTTAATAATTTAAAAAATTTTAAATTCAAAAAAATATTTTACTTTTTAAAAACTCTTTTTAGATTAATTATTCTAAATTCTAATAAACAAGATTGGCGACTTTTTGTAGCAACTACAAAAAGTAAAAAAATTAAAATTTTTTTAAGTACTGAATAAAGTCTAAACACGCCCTAAAGTAATCAACGTAACATTCCTAAGTATTCAACTCAAATTTTATAAACCCAAAATCACCTCCCATTGGCCTATGGCAGAATATTTTTTTTTAAATTATAAAATCACTCAATTACAAATTCTTTACTGAGGTTTAATTCGAATATTACTTAAAAACCTAAAAATCACATACACTGGGGCAAATGGGGGCCAACGAATACCTACCTAGCTTAGGGACGTTACAACAAATGTGAGGAAATATTATTTTGCGATTGAAGTGGACTGTTAATTCCATGTCGTAAAACTCTTTAAAGCCTCAAACTTACCTTTAGTAGCGGGTCTTCTTGTCTTATTACAATGTATTATTTTTTTTCATATCGAAGAAGGATGATATAGGAAAGTAAAAGTAGTTACTTTAAGTAAGTATCTCATTTTAATTTTTTGTAAATCACTAAATGTATGTATTTACCAATATGATTAACTAGGATTTCACAACAACCGGGAATCCTAAATTTTTTGAATGTTAACAACTTTTTCGAGATAATTATTGAAGGATTGTGTAATTTTGATTTTAACAGGCAAAACATTTTAGAATCACTAATTCTATAACACAAAAAATCACTTTACCTATTTGGATCTAGTATATCATAAATTAATTTTTAGGAAATAATTATATCGACAAAATATTAAAAGAGGATCAAAAAAACTATGTTAAGGCATTAAAAAAGAGAAGAACCTCTCTATCACATTTACTGAATGGGTCTTATACATTCACGGGGCAAATTTAAACCGAACCAAGATATCGCTAAAAATAAGAACGGTAACTTGGCAAAAAGCAAGGGATGTCTTTTCGTTACAAATTCCGACCTTTCGGTGCAAACCATTTCAAGCATTAACCTTACAACAACTAATTCCTCCGACTCCAACTGTTCAGGTTAAATATAAAAAAGGATTTTAATTTCTGGTTTTTCCCAATCCATTACGGTAAATTTACCTAAGGGTTCAAAACTTATTAATCTAAGCAAAGCTATTACACAGGTCAACAAATTATTGAGATTTATGAGCTAACTTCCAAGATCGAAATTGCCATCTTAAGAATATTTAAATGCGTTTACCGTTTTTTGTAATTACTTAATAAGTCAACAGTAAACAATTTTAGAAATATTTAGGTCGAGGTGCCGAAAATTGTGTATAATCTAAATGTGGATGTCAAAGCTTTAAAAATTTTATTTTTGATTGTTTGTGTTAAAAAAATATAAGTTACTAGAAATTTTTATATAAAAAAAACTCTTACGTTTTTTAAGATATTTTTGAGTTCACAAGATCTGTAAATTTGGTCAAAAACGGCCTTTTTTGGTACGGATCTAAGTAGCTGAAGGCAGTAAAAACTACGAAAAACGAAAAATATACATGAGATAAAGCCATATCATTAGGATGAGTATTATAACATTAGCTCATATTCTCTGACATTGATATTTACCTGTATTATTTATGATACCTGATAATGAGATTTGATCACTACGCTTATGACCTTTGGGCCTTCACTTTTATATCGTTAGGAGCTTACTGCTCAGGTAAGCTGACGAACTAATATGTATGTAATGTTCTAGCTCGACCGGACTTTTCACCTCGAGTCAGGTCCGGCTAGCTATGCCAATTAAATCAGGATTAAAATTAACGTTTAGTTCCCTACGTTTACATTTCAAGTTATTTGAAGGAAACTTCTATATCATTGTAATTCTGTCAATTACGTCCTGAACAGTAAAAACAATTACGAGATAAAAATATTTAGCTGGTCAGACTCGTTTTTATATTTCGAGAATCGACTTTAAAAATCTTAGAGACCTCTTAGAAGATTAAATGCTTAAGTCAAAGACGTTTAAACTATTTTAGAAGTAATTGCTTATTAATAACACTGGACAACAAAAAAAACTACATCCACAATTTTTTGAGGGTTTTGTAGAGAATTTTCTTGCGATAACGATCCCGGGCTTAGTTTTTAAGGCCTCCAAATTTTATTAAACTGCGTCCAAAGTTCAGAAAAAAATTTAAAAAATTTTTTTTTACTATTAATTCTACAAATAATCTATTGGCATATTCAGATTCCTTATAAAAAAAAATATCTAAAAAAGGTTATTACATAAATTTTTAGCAATTTACTTTCAAGTTATTTAGGATCAAAAAACGGAGTTTATGACGAAAACCACTAATTTTACAAAAATGTAAAAATAAAAAAAAATTAAATTTTAAAAAAAAAATTTAAACCCCTTACGTTAATAATGAATGTATTCGTTATCTAAATATATTTTTAAACTTTTGTTACTACCCATAGATTTTATGATATAGAAGCCCAAAATACCCCCAAAATTGAAAAATCTCAACTTTGACACCGAATAACTAAAAATCTGAGGCCTTGGCTAAAATTCTGATTTCATATTCGTGATCAGCGCCAAAAACTACCAAAACCCATAGTTGCCATAAATGTTGCTTAGGGTCGCCCAAAATTTGTTGTCCAGTGTAATTCTTATAATACATAGTAAATATAAATTTTAAGTAAATTTTAATATTTATAAAAGTGTTTTTTTATATCAGGAAATGGATTTTATACCTTAAGTGTCAATAATTTTTTCTTTCGAGCCATTTGCGGTTTTGAGGGGGCGAGACGGTGGGACGATTATAAAAATGACAGGTAAAAAAATCATAACACGGTTTGGACTTTTCAATATTGATAGCCAGAGTTTTTTTGTAAAACAATATGGATGACCGAAGGCGTATATAAAACTGGACAACTGTCTAACTGTTGTTACTTTTAACTTTATTTTGTTAACGTTCCATTTAATATGAATACCCACTTTGAATATTCTTTATTTCTTTATTTAACTCCTAAAAGAACATCCTATTTTTAAATCTAATACCTCTAACGTTCAATGACTAATTTGAATAACAAATGTTAACATATAAGTAAGTCTATATATATACAACATATAATATATTTTTTAGACTACTATTATTTTATACCTAATTCTTTTCTCTTTAATAAAATCATATATTTTACCTTTTATTTATTGGTGTCAGAAAACACCTTGTCGGAGGCGTCCGACAGAACCCACGCAGTCCTTAAACTTGGCCACCCCTGATAAATGGTTAACAAACAAATATTCACCGTTCCAACCCTGTAAATAAAATTTTATGCAAGATGTTAATTCTCTTTACCAACTAAGCTATTCACAACAGTATGTAAAACTCAATTTAATATTTTTATCATTGATGACGATGTTTTTCACTAAGTGTACGTATTTACTACAATGTAATGGAGTCGAGACTCTCACCACAATGGTCCTAGTTTCGTCTATTTCGATAAAAGTTGCTAGCATTAATGATTTACTAATTTTTGCATGAGATAAAGCCACCTTCCTCTCCCACTCCCCCTTCAGAGCATAAGTCAACAAACGATTAAAATAATAAATCCTTCCTAAGCTTAATTATATATACACATAATAATTAATTCGAGGCCTGCGCCACAATGGCCCTAATGCCGTCTGAGGCAGATGCTAGCATTAATGACATTTGCAGATAATTTTTGCATGAGACACAGAATGAGCCCAATGTGATAACGCCCAATGCGACCATATTTAGGACAGAGCCCAATGTGATAACGCCCAATGCGACCATATTAAGGACAACAGAGCCCTATATGACAACGCCCATTGCGACCATATTAGAGAGCAGAATCCTTTATGATAACGCTTGCGACCATATTGAGGACAGCGAGGTTGCCAATTGCGCGCCTTATGCTAACGCCAGCACCCGCATAAGTATTTAAAATTAAAATGTAACTATAATCTGCCTCTTTTCGGCCAACGATACCTCATTTGCATTAAACGATAGCTGGTGACTGATAACCTTTCAATGTCCAATAATTACTCTTCCGATCATTTCAATACTGCCATTCACGTCGACCCAATGCCCCACTGCTTAATCTCAATCAAACTGTAATAATGGAGCAAAAAAAATGGACGTGTTTATCTGAAAAATTAGAATAAAAGAACATGTTTAACTGTTGTTACTTTTAACTTTATTTTGTTAACGTTCCATTTAATATGAATACCCACTTTGAATATTCTTTATTTCTTTATTTCTTTATTTAATTCCTAAAAGAACATTATTTTTAAATCTAATACCTCTAACGTTCAATGACTAATTTGAATAACAAATGTTAACATATAAGTAAGTCTATATATATACAACATATAATATATTTTTTGACTACTATTATTTTTATATCTAATTCTTTTCCCTTTAATAAAAATCTTATATTTTTTACCTTTATTTAACAACAAAATTTCTACGACCTTAAGCCTCATTTATGGCATTTATAGTTTTTGGTCAAGTTTTTGGCGCTGATCACAAATATGAAATCAGAATTTTAGCCAAGGCCTCAGATTTTTAGTTATTCGGTGTCAAAGTTAAGATTTTTCAATTTTTGGGGTATCGGGCTTCTATATCATATAACTTATGGGCAGTAACAAAAGTTTAAAAATATATTTAGATAACGGAAACATTCATTATTAACGTGAGGCGTTCAAATTTTTTTATAATATATAAATTTTTTTATCCTTTTATTTTTATAAAATTAGTGTTTGTCATAAAAACCGTTTTTTGATCCTAAATAACTTAAAAGTAAATTACAAATAATTTTAAGTATTAACCTTTTTTATATATGTTTTTGAGGAATCTGAATATGCCAATAGAATCTTCGAAAAATTAATAGTTAAATAAATTTTGTGAATTTTTTTCTGAACTTACGCGGTTTAAAAAAAATGGACGCATTGGGGAAAAAACTCCGGATCGTTATCGCAAGAAAATTCTCTACAATACCCTAGAAAAATCGTATATGTTGTTTTTTTTTGTTTAGTGTTGTTGGCCCCATTATATTTGATTAATTTTCTATCAAATTGAAGGCTCAAAAAATTTCTTGTTTTCAAAAATTCTATAAAAAAATTAGTTAGATCTTAATCTAGTTTGCTAACACCTCTACAACTGTTTCTAGCAATCATTCTTAATTGCCTAGAAACCTGATTCCACGCAAAAATTTATTCAAAAAAATTAAAAAAAATTTGTTCAACGCTAAGATCTTTTTAAGAAATATAATTGTGAGACAATTAGAACCGATTACCAGCTATATTTATGCAGATTCAAATATAAATTCATTAATATTTTTGAACGTATTTAGTCTAACCGTTCCAGTGGTAAGAAAATATTGCAAAAGCAATGGTTAATTATCGATGATTTAAATTTTTATTCTCCCTAAAGCTTAAGATTAATAAAAATGAGCTGCCACTCTTATATCAACAATACCAAATCCGAAAATAACAAAGGTCTGCAAAAATTTATAATTGTTCAAAGAAGTTTACAAACTTAAGTTATAAACTATGGCCGTATCCTTTTGGCAAATTTTTGGTTCAACTCCGAATAAAAAACACTTTTTTAAAAATTCTCCAAAACAATTACTTAATAGTAGATGCGGTCGTTAAATTAAAAATTATCTATTTTAAACGTATCCCTATTAAAACGTTAAATTATAGATAAGAAAGATGACGTTCAAAAAAATGGGGTAGAGCTGAAACGCAAAAGCCGATCAAGTTCGGAGAGCCCATCCTGTTCCACTTCATTGAGTGAGGAGTACTCGTCCGTAAAAACGAGCGGTTCTAATAACGATAATAGGACAAAATGTAGTGATAATGGGTACTACGAATACGCCAACAATTACAATTATTACGAACAGAAATGTAAATATGTCATTTGAATTAAGATTTTCTAAATTCGTAATTATTTATATTGATAAAATATTAAAATTGTGGAGTTTAAAATTTGGAATATAACCTATATTTTTTCATTTTTATAGGTAAAGTTTCTCACGCATTTAAAAAACTCAGAATTAATGTTTTTAATAAAATGATTAATAGACTAATAGGACTGAAATCTAAATTTTTGACTTAATTAATTATAAACAAAGATACACCGACGCGTTCTAAGTTCATTCATTTTTTTTAAAAAAAAATAAATTTTATTTGTAAAATTATTATTTTAAAAAATTTTTTTAATTATGCTAATCATTAGGAATAACTTTATGTGAAAAAGCGTTGCATGCCAAGAGAACTGAATTATTTAATTTTTTGAAAAACTGAATCAACTTTAAAAACACCTTAATTAAAGTATTTCAATTTACAACTTTTAGATACTTCGCCGCGATCAGGTGACGCCTATAGGTATTTTTAATTTTAATGAATGTATGATTACCGTGCTCCTTCGAGTCTTTTTATTTAAAATTGAAATAATCATCAAAAACTAAAATTCTATATAGTAAATTATTATAAATTTGATTTTTTATAAATAAAATATTAAGAGTTGTAAGAAAATGATTGATTTAAATATATAAATTTTGCAATTTCAATCATTTTTTAAGTCCAGGCTAGGTCTTGATTTATAATTACTTAAAAACATTTTGACCAACGTCGGGTAGGAAAAAAAATATGTGTTTAAACGATCAACAAAATAATACGCTTACTATTTTATCCCGTTTAATAAGTTGGAAAAATTATTATTTGGGTAAAAAATTGCAATTTCAGGTTTGAATAAATTTTTTACAAAAATAGGATTTGTAGCTGCAAAAAAACCTTAAACATAATAATTCTTCTAAAGAAATTGCATGCATGTTGTAAATATGATAAAAACATTTAAATAATATTTATTGTATAAAATCGAGAATTTTTAAAATTTCGACCTTTTTAGAAAAATGGAAATTTTTTCCTAAGACATTTAACTCAGCAATATTTTTCAAACTCCAAAATTTTTATATTATTTTTTTAATGGGTAATCAGTGGCCATTTTGTCTTTTTCACATTTTGTCCAATTCTTTTTCTTAATGATCTTTATACTTTTATTGCCTATTCCTATTCCTTATTACAATCATTACATGCACAACTTAATTATTTTTGAAGGGTCGTATCGTATAAAAAATGATGCAGATCCTGTGAAAATGTAAAAATAAACATTTTTTTAACCATAAAAAACCCGCTTTTTTAGCCAAATCGTTATATTAACATTTTAGAAAGTCAAACATATATCATATAATTTTGAATCTTTTTCGGGGCGGTACATTTTTAAATTGTTTTGATTCTGCATTTTGTCCTGACTGGAGCAGTTTAACTTTTTTCTAATGTTGGCCAAAAATAACTTGTGTAATTCGTTCATACACCAAAAGAATTTTAATGAATATGACTGACTATCTTTTTGGTGCCTATAATTTCGTTTTTTTTCTTGGAGATTTAATTCTTGCTAAACTGAATTTTGGTTGCCTCTAAGTTCCCAACACGTTTATAGGTGCAAAATATATAATACAAAAATGTTAAATATTTTTCTTCTTTAAACGATTTGACAATTTCATTAGACATGTAAACTGATTAATCAAATAAAAGCTTCAAATTTTCATACCTCGTAATTTTTGTGAACCTCGTAAGCTTGTTAAAAGTTAATAAAAAAAGAATAAATGAGCCAAATTAAAAAAAATAAATAAATTATTAAACAACTTAAAGTAATGTTTTTCAAATCAAAATTTTACGTCATATAAAAGTAAGGGCGCAAAATATTATTTACTTAAATATCGATGTTTATGCTCAATGCACTCAAATATTTGTTGAAATTTAAGTTCCAGATGATATTGGTTCGGCCACGTTTAAAGTGAGAACTGTGCTATTTGAACATTAATATATATTAATGCATATTACAAAGGTATATAAAAATTTATGAAAGTTTGTCGAAGTTTTTAAGCCTTCTTCCGTTATGATACTTTACACAGCCCAGTTATTACTTGTCGGTTGACAATAATATTTTTAGTTTTTTAAATAAATTATAATTATTAAATTCCCTAACTTAATTTTTATCTAAAAACAATAAAAATATCTTAATATATTTACGTAATTTTTTTTTGGTTATTACAAAAAATGCATGAAGTTTCCAATAGAAAAAACAAATTTTTCTTATTTAGGGCACGTGCAAAGTGAGTTTTTATTTTTGTGAAAATTTCAAAATTTTGAATTTTTTTTTGAAATAAAACGCAAATTTTTTAAAAGTTGCCAAATTTGGTATATATACATAAAATGCTTTTTCTGAAATAAAAAATTTTTAAACAAATTTGAAAAAAAATTTTTTTTTTTTAAATTTCTGAATTTTTAAAATTTTACGAAAATAAAAACTCACTTTGCACGTGCCCTTATATAGAAATCTTTTATTCTGTTTTTTTCTATATACATAAAAACTACATGTATGAAAAAACCAGAAAAAAATGTTTTTTAGAAATTTCAGATAGTATTGCTATATCGTATTCAAATAAAGAATTTTTAAAATTTAGTCGCAATAGTAATGTCCATAACATTGGCCTTTTGAAGCTCAAAGTAATAAAATTTGATTTTGTTAATAGAGCCCCCTTCTTGTAACAGTTTATTTTTTCCTTCCTTCCCCATATTTTTGAGATGGCTTATATTGTCAAAAAAGGATTTTTAGAGAGTTTTTATCTCATTTTCGTTGTATAATGAAAGTTAACAACTTTCGATGTAAGGTTTATGAGTTAATCCTATTACTTATTTTTAGTAGCCACGTTCTGAGATTTCTTTCCCAAACAACTAGTAATAATTATTGCAAAAAATCCCCATAGCTACAAAAACTTAAAACATTTATTTTGACAATTTAAAACATTGAGAATAACAATTTTTGACGGGTTTTTGTAAAATTCAGTTAGGACGCAACTTATAAAACACTGTTACACAATATTAGATATTAACAAAGAATGTATATAAAGTATTCTTTAGGCGTAGTAATCACACTTTTCTTTTATAAAGATAGATTTTTTAGAGATATTTGACAAATATTACATTTTTTCCTTTCGAGTTGGTCAACGTAAATATGAATGGGATATTAACCAGTTCTCTAACAAGTGTCATGCCGCATCCAAACATCAAAAAATTTTTTTTATTATATATTCATTCCTTTACATGTTTCGTTCAATTTATATGGAATTTTTTAAACTTAACCATACAAAATATATTCTAATTAAGCTTGAACTCCCATGTGCTTAATTAAATTTTTAACGCAAAAGGTTATTTTATAGAGAAACGGTATATATATTTGCTTTATACTGTAAACCATTTTTCGATAATATTTTTATATATTTTGGTTACATTTGCAAGATTGTTCCACCATCTAAATAATAATCTATTTCTACCCTCTAAAACATACCACTCATTTCCCATTAATTTTTCTCACAAATTAAAAGAATAGGAGGATCAGAAAAAAATTTATACATGGGCTAATTGATTACACTGGACAACAAAATTTGGACGACCCTAAGCATCATTTATGGCATATAGTTTTTGGTCAAGTTTTTGGCGCTGATCACGAATATAAAATTAGAATTTTAGCCAATGCCTCAGATTTTTAATTATTCGGCGTCAAAGTTGAGATTTTTCAATTTTTGGGGGTATTTTGGGCTTCTATATCATAAAACCTACGGGTAGAAACAAAAGTTTAAAAATATAATTAGATAACAAAAAAATTCATTGTTAAGGTAAGGGGTTTAAATTTTTTTAAATATTAAATTTTTTTTATTTTTTTATTTTTATAAAATTAGTGATTTCATCATCTGCGTTTTTTGAACTTGAAAGTAAATTGCTAATAATTTTAGGTAATAACCTTTTTTAGATGTGTTTTATATAAGGAATCTGAATATGCCAATAAATTTTTTGTAGAATTAATGGTTAAAGAAAGTAAATTTTTCTGAACTTTGGATGCGGTTTAAAAAAAATTGGAGGCCTTAGGAAAAAACCCAAACTCGGGATCGTTATCGCAAGAAAATTCTCTTCAAAACTCATAAAAAATCGTTTATGTTGTTTTTTTTGTTGTCCAGTGTTATTAATTATAATTTCTCTTTTCGGGAAGGGGGGAGGGGAGGGAGCTTTAAATTTGCTGCACGACGCTGAACCCCTGAGGTTAATAAAATTATGTGTGCCTTTCTGCCAAAACCATAAAATCCATTAAAGTGATTCCGTAACCTCAAACATAAATAAAGTTGGCTTTTCAACCTCGGTAAAAGTTGAAGGCCACAGTCATTCACTTGCTAAACCACTGTCCACCTTGCCCTTCGCATTTTAAGAGACGGCATACCCAAGATGGCTCATTTAATTCTGTAGGCATTTACCTAACATAGACCATGATTTTGGATTATTGTCTCATAGATTCCACCTTTAACATATTGTATCCGTTTTATCCTAATATCTTTAAATAAATCACATTATTATTTGCCCCTGGCTTAAAGTTTTTCATTCGACGCATTGGCCTTGACCTAACTAAAATTAACTTGCAGGTTGAGATGGGTCGAATCAAAAAAATTTGGTCTCGGAGTTGGATTCTAAAAATTTTGATTCAGGGAAACTATTGTAAGTAGCTTTGTTTAGGAGCAATTAAAATTAGACACATTTGTAATAAAAAATATCTTTTAAATTGTTTTCCGCGCATATTTATTAGCCGGACTCAACCATAATAAACTGCCATTCGATGAAGTGTGCCGAATGTTTTAATCAAGTATTTCACGGACTATATTTCAGGGATGATACCCACCCGTGGTCCATAGTTATATGATAAGATTGGAAAAAGAAAAATTCTTCCCATTGTTTGCCTTGTAGAATTTTGATATAAAACAAATCTTCATGACCTGTAAGAGAGTGTTATTTTAGGCCGCTTTCTAATAAACTCATTTGTTTTTTTGGATCTTGATAATTCTAAAAAAAAATTTGGTGTTTCACTAAAGATCTTAGATGCTAAAGTTTATCTAGACCAGTGCCGACCCAATCGCAAATCAAACCGAGTCCGGCCATTTGAATTGGGGAGAATAGTTTGGGCCTCATTGAAAAAGAATTAAGGGTCGGGCTGATTTTTTAAATCCTATTTCGCATTCATCATTACACGATAAGGGGATTTTACATCTGTATTTTTTTGATAATTTTAAAGCAACGATTTTGTGTTTTTAAACATTTAAAAAATTTGGGCCAGGTTTAGAATAAAAACTAAATTTCAACCGGGGTCGAGGCAAACCGTAGTGTGAGCGAGAAGCCGGCTAGTTTCTATCGGAACCTTTTTTAATAATTTTTATACACTACGCATAAGTATATTGAGAATTTTGTTAAATTTTTATTCATGCAAACACAAGTGATTAATATTTTAATCAATCTTCAAAAATTCTAAAAGTTTATCAAATTTTTAAAATAAAACTAATATTTTCATACAAAACTATTTCCAATAAAATTTATAAAAAAAAATAGATGAACTTTGAACGCACACTTAGGTACAAACATGTTTATACACGTATAATAAGGCTTAAAATTGGACGGTAGAAATTATATAAATATAAATAGATAACCTTATGGTTATATTAAAACGAACAACATGTCACATGTGCCCTAAATACTTTACCTGTGTTCTTACCTGTAGATGAAATAGGGGTACAACGTAAAATTTTATTAATATATCAAGATAAAAACCCGATATATGGCCCTAAAGGGATATAAAATTTTGCGTGTTTTAGTGTCTCTATAATAATATTCATATTATCATTTTATTATTGACGACAATATATATCGACGAGAGCTTTTCAGCACTGTGAATTATAATATAAGGAGAAATAATAAGGGTGAAATGGAACGGGAGTGAGTCACAAACGCCGTTTAACCCCCAATTTCTCAAAATTTTTTTATTTTACCAGTTTCATTCAACACATTTTCTTACATTGACATTGAATTTTATTATTATTATTATTATTAACATTGTTTTTCATACCTCGGTCGCATACGTTTATTGCTGTCGTACATACAATACATAATTTTTAAAAAATTAATATATTTCTTGTCAATTTTGGTTTTGAAATAACTCACTACTATGCTAGTAAAAAAATTCAATGTTTATAGTAAATTTTTTTAAAATTTTTCTTTCTCATCGTGTCACCATTAACCACGTTAAACTATCTTTTAGCCTATGGACATATAAAAAATATTGTTAAGTTATAAACTCTATTTAACATATATCCTCTCAACCTGGCTTATTCTTCACCATTTTCAAAAATTAACTCGACCAGGAAATTCCATTTGCATCTTACTCTTTATAAAGATATTTCTCCCTCATTAGCTTTGCTAAGAACTATGGTTTTAAGAAGAATTCCCAAAGTATTCGCACATATTCCAAAATATTTTAAATTCCAAGATTTCCCAAGATTCTATAGCTCTGGAAATTATATCTCAGCCGACAAAAATGAGCCTCGAATAGCGTTTGTAACAAATTTTGAAAAGTGACTATCATTTTGGAAAAAAAACGGCATTTAAACCCGAAAAAATTTTAAATTTACGTTTAATTTTGTTCACAAAAACAAATACCTCCCTTAAACCATCCTAAAAATCGGAATTAAACCCTTAAATTAGACTCAAAAATAAGGAGCTCTTTAATTTTTTTGCATTGATTTGGCCCTCCTTCCGGAAAAACACAATGGCCAATGTTCAGGATCTGAAAGATCGAGTTGGTGGAGATCAAAATCCACAAGCACTCTCACCCGTGATTCACAGGTAAGATATCACCAATTAATTTACATCCTGTTTTTTGCGAGCTGCCCGTATATTTTTGAATCTTTTTCATTTTTTCCTTTCCTAACTTATGACATAGATAATTAGGCCTTCAGAGTTCATACATGATTTAAATAAAAAAATTATTAATTTAACGTCAATAAATATTTAAACTGTTTAATTCTGTTTTTGACAGGTCAACAGGTAAAAATAAATATTAGCTTTATGTACAGGTATATAAATTTTCAATATGCTTAGTAGCTATGAAAGTATGAAAATATTATAAAGTATGATGGTGTTTTCGAGATGTAAAAACCCCAATCATAAATCAAATTTTTAAAATTTTAAAAAAGTGAATGAACTTGTGGGCCAAATCTAAAAAAACTTTGATTTCACCTTGTTATATGTGGATCCAGGAAAAATTTAATCGGCGAAAAGAGCTAAAAAAATTAATTAGCTGAAAGGCCACTTTTATTTGGCCCACCTCAATTACCGTCCTGAACACATCCTCCTTTTCAACCACTTGAAATAGGCAGATTACTTAATATCTATGGAATTATTATTGAGACAATTTAAATCGATGAGAATTAACATTGAATTTTATATTAAAAATTTACAAGAATTTTTTATTTTATTAATTGACTATATCCTTGGGCTTATTAAACGTATCTCCGGGTTTTTAATATCAATATTGCGAAAAATCAATAAATTTTTAATAAATCCTGTGTATGACTGATTATGATTTTGGGATCACCATGGGGAATTATGTAAAAAAAAAGATTTGAAAAAAAAAAATTTTTTTTCCTATTGTTTGGAACATCTTCATTTGTCAGTGTTAGTTTCGAAGGCACGCAATTAGAAATGCAAATTGGATTAATGTGAATATAACAAATATTTGGTGATTTTTCAGTAGGATTAAATCTTTACAAAGCTGCTAGCAAGAGCTATCAAGAATTTTAATTAGTTATCAGGGCAAGCCGGTCCCGGCCGGTGGGGGTGATCTGAAGGTCCGAGGCAGAAAGCCCGAGTTTATTTTGGTAAAAATATTTTTAGATCCGGACCGGGGCTCAATGCTATTCATTTCTGTTATTTTTACAACGTGGAGGTATCTTAGCTAATGAATTCATATGCGCTTATCTTTGGGCTTGATTAATATCTCGATTAAAACACCTTTTTTGTGACCAAATTGGGCCTGGCCTATTAAGGTGACGGAAAGGGCCGAAATCAACTGAAAATTTGAATCCAGCGGATGCGTAGCGGACTAATAAAACTAGGAACAGGTTGGAATTAAAATTTCGGCATCGTTAACGAATAGGCTTTCCTTAACAAAATGTTGCTAATCGCCCTAGGACACACACTTGTTTTTTAACATTGAAATTTAATTAAAAGACACAATTTATATACCAAATATTTTTAGGCAACCCTCGAGTTTCTAAAAATTATTTAAACTTACGTTATTTTTCCATACCTTATTTGACTTAACCAGTGTAAAAGGTTTGACTTATTCTTAAGGTGCAGTTGATATAGTCCCTTATTTTTTAGATTCATTCTTCAAGGTCCAATCAAACTCCACTTGATAGAGATGAAAAGATAGTTATTTTAAATTTTTTAATTTGGCCAATAACTTAGCCTCAAATTCCTTTCTTCAATCACCAACCCCATTAATGGAGTTTATCTTTCATTGATATCAGATGATGGCCCCTAACAAAAAACAATAAGGTTTCCTCAAAGCCTTTTTTTCAATTTGGGCTGCTGCTTATTCGTCAGGGCTTTGCGTCTAAATACTCCAAAACCAATGGGACTATTGAAATGAATTTGTAGTCTTGTTCGAGAGGCCGGTAACAGGGGTTGAGTCTTATAGAAAGACTTTTGAAATATTCTGGTGCTCACTTAAGTTTTAAGTGCTGGGAAATCAATGAGCCAAAAAACTTTGGCTTATTTTTCCCCCAAAACTTAAAAAAAAGAAAGGGAGCTACAAATAAAGGGCTAAAATAAGAATTCAAAGAAGCCCTCACTAAGAAAAGGGGCAAAAAAGACCCAAAAAAGTGGCACTTAAAAAGCGCCCCAAAAAGCTCATGTTTTGCTTTCCTAATAATAACTTCCAAAAATGATTTTATCTTTATAATAAGATGGGTTGGTTATTTTTTCTTAAAACTCTTTGGAGTTTTTTTTAAGAAAAGGGGTGCTTTTGCCATGCCCACGAGTTTGTGGGCATTTGTGGAAAAAAAATTTGAAAAACTTGTTAAAAGACAGCCCATTATTTTCCCAGCCCTGGTTCTAACTAGCCTCATCGTTGCTTTTGGTATAGAACACGACACAGGATTGCAAGAATCAAAATTTTCCGATCAATGGCCGTTAATCGGCTGAGATAGCTTAGTGGCAAACCTTCTGCCTTAGACGCAGGAGGTTGCGAGTTCGAATCCGTGCACAGTAGCTTTTTTCTTTGAAAAAATAGCTTACATGTGCAACCACTTTAAAGCTTCTGAGTGGCCTACTTAGGCAGTAGGTCTTAAACGATATGTCTAAAAAGTTAGAGCCTAGGCTAAAAACCTAGGTCGCCGGCGTGCGTGCAATTCTTACTATTTAACCCGTCGACAATATTAATTGCTTTGCTCGGGTTAAAGAGTCAAGGCCCTAACGGGTATGGCACCCCTAAGTGGGAAAAGGTATGGGGGAAACCTCGAACCCACAAAATCGGCTAGAAATAACCTTTAACTGAATCATTTATAAATATATAAAATACATACTTGTTTCTATAATTAAAAGAATTAAGAAAATGATTTTTTTCACTAAATCAATTTCCAGGTTGTTTTTATGCTTAAATATTTTTCAACATCCCTTCAAAAGTTACAATAATTAATATAAATTAATGTTTAGAACAAGGCTACCCGCTAATGCGCCGTCACACGATGAGATTAGCATTTGGGGCATACTCAAGCAATGTATTGGAAAGGTAAATTGTATTCAAATCTCATATTTTATGATCTCTGAACTCGAGTTATAACCAAATTGTGTTATTGCGATATCTCCGCTCAGCCTATTTTCGGACCGATCCGCTAATATGGGAAAGCCCGGCCCAAAATTTTGTTTTGTATTTTTGTCGCTGCCCCGTCTGACATTATCAACCCATATTTGCGGGTTGGCCAATCCAATCAATACAAAGGTGGTTAAAATATGCTTCCATTGTGTATAAATGCTAATATTAAATATATTATACACATATGTCTAAATTTCTTATATTGAGTATTGAACAATTGTATATTTGAGCTAAATTTATCTATGGGATTGCTATGACTTAATAAATTTTTATTTGGCTATTTACTAATATTAGGGTAGTATCTTATAAGTTTTATCCTTCTTTGAGTTACAAAATATTGATTTAGTGTATATATTTTTATTATAATTTTTGGGGGGTCCGTCCCGTAAAATACATTTTTTGAGTCGTTTTTTGAACCTTAATGAGAAAACCAATCGTATATATAAATTTTGTACTATACTTAAAAGATTTTTTAACTTGATCCAAATATTTGTGTATTAACGTAGGAATACATTGTTGACAATTCAATACAAAGCTAAATTTAATTGTGAAATTTGATTTGATTGTGGGTTCTTAGCCAAAAGGCTTGCAATGTTTATCCAAGTAAGGTGCTACAAATTATTGTGTCGTTTTATAGGATCTCTCTAAAATAACTATGCCAATCGTGTTTAACGAGCCCCTGACCTTTCTCCAACGCTTGGCAGAATATATGGAATACTCGTTTCTGCTGGATATGGCCGATGCCTCAGAAAATCCGATCGATAGGATGGAAGTTTCTTCTTATACTCTCCTCAATATATTTTTCCTTCGATTTTTTTTCATATTAAATTTAGTATACTCTCTACCAAAAGTATTTATATTTTTTAAAACAAGATTTAACGCCTTATTTCTTTACTTAATTTCTATTATGTCAGCCTTACAGCAGCTAATATATTAGGTATAAATACATTTTAGTTATATAAAGAAAACATATGTATATAAAAATTAACGAATGTACGGTAAATTTCATGAAACTTATAAAACTTACCTGATGGCCTTAACTTTTATGCTGTCATTTTTTAATCTACGAGATCGGGACCTACGAATTGGCAACTGCCTTATTTTGCGAATCAAGTTGCATTAAGGCCACGTGCAAAGTGAGTTTTAATTTTCATAAAATTTCAAAAATTTAGAAAATTATAAAAATTTTATTTTTTTTAAATTTTGAAAAATCTCTTATTAAAAAAACGTATTTTAAGTGCTTAAACTGAATTTAATTTTTTAAAAATTTGCGTTCTTTACAAAATAAAAAATTTATAAAATTTTACGAAAATAAAAAACTCACTTTGCAGGTAACAAGAGCGAAAAATTACATTTTTTTAGCATTATTAAAATAAATCTTATTCATTTACCAGAATAAATGAAACAATAATTTTTAAGTCCAGCTCAACAATTATTTCAGTTTATGCATATCATGTTGCGCCCAACCTATATAGGATCCAAATTTGTATTATGTTTAAAATTAGATTATTATTTTAAGCTTGAGTTTGGCAGTTTAGTTGTTTGTATTTTTCGTTTTATTTTTAAATTTCGTTTGCTTTTTAACAAATTATCTTAATATTATGAGATTTATGGATAGCTTACCAAGTTTGATTAAAAAAAACGGCGCACGGATTTGAAATTTTTAAATTATGGGCAAGAAATAAAGTACTTTTATATTGTTGTACATTAGAACTATAAGCGTTTCAATTCTACGTTTTGTTAATATTTTAAACAGCTATATATATATAGAAAAATGCCAAATTTTATTACATTATTTGCATGTTTAAATTAGTACGTGGCCGCATTTGCGGTTTCAGGATGCGCAACTAATTGGGAACGGCTCGGGAAACCATTTAACCCTCTGCTCGGCGAAACGTTTGAACTCGACATGTATACCAACTATTATTTATTTTTACTTAATTTTTCAAAAATGAAAAAATGAGTTTTGTCTAAAAATTGATATTTTCTTAGCTCTGAGTGCAATAGTGTCTCGACATTCCTTTTTTTAACAGTGAAATGATGTTAATTGGACACAAACTTGTCATTTTTTATTGATAATTTTGTTTTAATTTTTATATTCAGACCCGAACGCGGTTTTTCTATGGTCTGCGAACAGGTGTGTCATCATCCACCTGTAAGTGCATTCCACGTCGAATCCTCAAAATTCCGATTTCATGGTTCGATTCATCCCAAATCCAAATTTTGGGGCAAGGCCCTAGACATAACTCCGGTTGGCCTTATTACGCTCGAGCTATTAAAGTAATTTTTCAAAAGATTGTTTACAAGTTTTTTAATTCAAAAGCTTATTTATTTTTTAGTGAAAGGGGATTAATATCAGCTCTAACCTTCACGTAAGGCCTTGTCTTGTATTGATTTTGGTCTGCAAAATATAAAACAATTAAAATTAACGTAAATTAAAAGGGGTTTTTAGCACGTTTTATATGGTCGCTGAGGCAAAAATGGCAAATGCATTTTTAACCCACATGTTGCATGTGCTCTTTACTTCTTGGGAAAGGAGGAGGAATTGAAAACGAGAATAGACATGGCCATAAATTTTTAACCCATTTTACACAATTGTGTTTATTTGGTGTTTATTTAATGCTATAATTTGTTATCCTTAATTAAATTTTGAACTTAAAAAATGATGATAACGTTATGCTCAATATATATGTAGAAATTGTAAAGTAGCATATATGAGGAACCGTTTAAATAAATATTTCAAACACCTAAATAAATTTTTTTCCAAATTTTTAAATAGTCACAATGAAAGTTACACCTGGTCAAACCCTAATTGCACCATTCATAACATTATCATGGGAAAACTTTGGATAGAACACGTAAATTATAATTTTCTTTATAGCCTTAAATATGAATTAATTTAATTTTTTATTTGGTTGCAAACTTGTCCAAATATTAAAAATAGCGTTAAAATGCACGTTTAGACTTAAAAATTCTAAAAAATTTGAGCTTTTACATTGAAAAATTTTATACCATCGTTTTCACAATATTTTCTAACACTTTGAGCAGTTGCTTTATGCTTATAAAAATCCTAACCAAAAAAATCTTTTAAATTAAATTAATAGTTTTTTTTTATATTTTCCAAAATCGGAAAGTCGTCTAAACGCGCTTTACTGAATTACACAGGTCAACATTTGAGAGTTATGAGTTAACAACAGAGATCAAACCTGCCATCTTAGGGAATATCAAGTGCATTTACCGTTTTTTCTAATCAAACTCAGTTAGTCAGTTATAAACATTAAAAATTTTAGAAAAAAGGGCAAAAAACTGAAAAATATGAAATGAAATTTTATTTTTGCATATTAACAATAGTTAAACTGTAAAATTTAAACTTCAAATATTTCATTGAAAACCGATAATATAGCGTGTCGTATTTAAGTTTGGACGCGAAATATTTTGTATTATCTAAATGCCTATGTAAGAGCTTGTATGTTAATAGAATTTATTTTCCATTTGTGTAAAAAATATAAGTTACAAGGGATTTTTATATGCAAAAATTTTTAAATATTTGCTTTTTCAGGGTATATTTAGTTAGATCCGTCAATTTGATCATAAAAAGCCATTTTTGTTATAGATGGATCTAAGGAGCTAAAGATGAAAGATAGAAAAACCAAAAATATATATGAGATTAGGCCATAAAGGGGATGCTTTTTTTATGTTTTCATAAAATTCACGTTTCTGATATTAATATTTGTTGACCTGTGTTATTAGATGATCAATATATTTTTTGTATTGGATTATCATTAGTCAGGAACTTTAGAAATCAGGAACCACACGAATAATTACAATTGCATCGTTAACTTTAGACCAGCCGGCATGTTTGGGAAAGAGATAAATCGAGTTGATGGATTCGTATACGATCAACGGTACTTTTACATTTTGTCAAAATGGATAATGAGAAATTTTAAACGCGTTCAGACTACATGCTTTTACTAAAAAAGTTTAGGAAAATGAAAATTTAAAAAATTTAAATAATATTATGGTCTATCTTAAAATATTTTTAGAATCTTGTATTTTAGAAAAAATAATTTTAATGCAAGTATAATAAAGGTTGACAAATTTTTCAATTAAAGACAAAATTTATTTTTTTTAATTACTGAATAAACTTTAAATGCTTCTTTTGGGCGCTGTTACAAAATAGTCCTAAACCTTGAACTTTTAATATTAATGTAATTTTAAACTTTATAAATATTTTATTTATGATTCTATCTCATCTAGAACCCTAAAGTAATCGTAAATTATATATGTATATATTTAATCATATGCATTTATAGTTTTTCACCTAGTCTCTGAGGTATTAGAATATTGATTCATTGATTACAAATTTTTGTTAATAGGACGCGTTCAGACTTCATTAATTTTTGTGAAAAATTCTCAAAATTTTTTTTTTTAAGTTTTTATTAAAAACTATTTCAAATAAGTATTTTTTTGATGTTATACTAAATTTTATGAACTCTGAGGGCGTTAGAGAAAATAGAACTACTGAAAAGGCAGCTTATTATAAAGATGTTTTCATACAAATTTTTATTTTTCAAATTTCAAATTTACAGAGACACAAAAGTCCGAGCCCTGTACGGTCATTGGAATTTGGCAATGTATTCGACGACTCCTAAAAACTACGAAAGTTCTTTGAGCAAAAGCGTTACCGATAAAATGATGAGAAGAAGGAGTAGTACAGTATATAAATACATAAAATTTTGAGCTAACCAACAAAGCCTCACACATTCATATGTTTGTTTCGTAGTTTAATGGTTTTGTTTCGTAATTTAATGTTGTGGTTGATAGAAAATTAAATTATTTCATTTATAGTTTGTTAATAGGAAATAAACAAATTATATTGAGCGACGCCTTGTTAATGGTTGTTGTCTAGCAACAAATGCCGGAAGAAGTTTTTTTTAGAAAAATAAAAATTAAAATTTAGAAGCCAATAACATATTTGCTTTGATTTTAAATTTAATCAAACCAGATATATCGATTTTTTTAACAAAAGCGATTTTCAATTTTATAATTTAAAGTTAATTATGGCATTTAAGATAATGTGTCTTAAAATATCACAAATGCTAGTAAAACAAATTTAAATCTATTTTTTCATTTCATTTTTTTTTATTTTTCAATAAATAAAACATGGTTTTTTATTATTTGTAAACACTTCTTTAATCTTGCCAGCTGTTTAAAATATAATTACTAGCATTTTCTGTTTTTAAATAAAGATGATTAATTTTTAATTGTTGAAATAATATTACAATTTTTTTTTACTAAAGGGACTAAAGGAATAGAGAAACTTATATGGAAAATGAACGAATTTTATAAGTTTAACTTAAATATCTTTAAGAACAATGTAGCGCGATGCAAAAAAAAATTTTTATAAAATATTTTTTGGGCTGTAGCTCTAAAACTTACACTGTTTTCTATTTTGTCTTAAATTTTACTTATATGATTCGTAGTGTGATAGCTGTTTTATCGGCTTTGTCATTAGCTGATTGTTGCTTGCGTCTAAACTCGATATGAAATTTTTTAATCTTAAAAAATGCATTTTTTGTTATTTAAGCTAAATTTCATCCCGGCTTAGCTGTTACACTATAAATGTCTCGCTTCAATTCGCTTTATTGTTATTTTTGTATCATTTCTTTTATCACTTGTTTTTTTTGACATTATTTTACTATGTTTGTAAATAGTTAAGTGATTAGAAATTAAAATTTTTAATTTTTTCTCTAAATGTTTGTTTATTTATCTTTTATAATTTTAGCTCTCCAAGAAAGCCTTTTCCTTTCAGGTAATATATATTTGCATACCATACATTACTTATTGTCATTTATTAATAAAATTGTAATATTTACATTTGCAAAAAATTATTAATATTAATATATATGGATGGTTATTAAATAATACTTTCTTATTAACCCGCGAATGGTAGGTTGAGTAATTTGTAACGCAAATGCTATGGTGGGGTCCATACGGACCTTTTAAACCTATATAACTTCAAGAGTTTTAAAGCTATGATCTTTTTTTTTATTATAAAGATAAACACGTGCTCTATCTTAAAATTATATAAGTTATCTTTAATGAATAGTGCGATTTTATTTGACACAACATTAAAAAATATTTGAAAAATTAAAATTTTTTATTTTTTCATATTAATATAGTTCTTTCGATCTTGAAATCGAGACTAAAAAACAAATAACCAAATAATTTTCACAATTAAATTACCTTATATAAATCACGTCAATAAAGTAAAATGTATCAATATTATTTTACGTCTAGTAGAACATATTTAGGGAGTTTTATGAAAAAAAATATTTTGACCTAATTACATTTGGTTATATTTACCATATTAGATATTTTAAAAAGAATAAAATTTTTTTCATATAATTATTAAAGGCTGCGGCTTACTTATTTCAAAAGTAAAACTAAGATTTTAAGATAAAAAAAATTTTAGAGGCTAATAATAAAAAATGAAACAAATTTTTTTCCCAAAATTTAAAAAATTTTAAATTTTTTTTACACCAGCCACCTTAATCTTAATCAAATGCGCTCGATTTGTTTCTCTAAATCTTTTTTATTTACTAGGCACAGCCATACAAACATTTTGTACACTTAATAATTAAAAATGTTTAAGAAAATAATTGGAATATAAGGTTGAAATTATTTAAGTTTAAATTTAAATAAAGGCAATAACATGGTTTTCAACATTTAAATTGAGGGCAAGGGATCCACAAGGACCCCAATTTAATTTTTAAATTTCTAAATAAATTTGTTATTAGACTTAGACCAATTTTTTATCAATTTTATAATATTTAAAAAAGTCACAAAAATTTAGCCCATAATATGTTATATCTTTGAGATTTAGACCCAATTTAATTTTTAAATTTCTAAATAAATTTGTTATTAGCTTGACCAATTTTTTATCATTTTTAATATTTAAAAAGCACAAAATTTAGCCCATAATTGTTAACTTTAGAGATTTTCAATATTTAAGAAGTGCTGGGGTTACACCACAGTGCTAATCGCGGTTTAAGCGCTAATCAATATAATTTTAATACCTATCGCACTGAATTTTATTTGTAGGTTTAGGTTGGGTCTGCATTATTTTGTATATTTGGGCACGTGCAAAGTGAGTTTTTATTTTCGTAAAATTTTTAAAATTTAAAAAAAAATTTTGTAATAAAACGCAAATTTTTAAAAAGTTGCCAAATTTAGTATATGCATATAAAATGCTTTTTCTGAAATAAAATATTTTTCAAAAAATTTTGAAAAAAATAAATTTTTGAAATTTTCAGAATTTTCATAATTTTACGAAAATAAAAACCACTTTGCACGTGCCCTTTGAAAAAAAAATGTTTCAACATTAAGTACAGAGCTATTCCTATGTGTTTGATAAAATATTAAAGATTGTTCGTATAATGGGTATTTATACCTTTGTATTTTGGATGCGACTTTAATCATAATTTATCATCATAATAATAGAACATTTTGGCCGAAAGTCCCGAAACGATGCAATTACACGGGGCCGAAAGTGAAGTCCTCTCGCCCGAACAATTAAAATATGCGAAATTTGTGCTCGACTTACCTCACTCCAAAATGCTATGGCGCTACAAACCCAAACCCGCTATTGCTAAACAAGTTTATAATTTTTATTTTTTATAAAATTTTATTGAAATTATTTATCAATTACAAAGAAACAAAACATTTTCCTATTTAGTTATCACTTGATAAATATTGGAATTAAATTATTATATTTAGTATCTAACAAAAAAATGCTAGAATTTCATTTATTTAAAAGTTGGTCTTAAGACACTTTTTCTTTGTTCGGTTACTTCACAACTGTTATATCCATAATTACATAAAAATATCTCAAATCCTTTTAATCAAAATGCCAATTGTTTATATAAGACATAGATTATTTATAAAAATTAAATTCACATATGTTTTCTACCAACCATCAACAACATACACTTAAAGACTTCACTCAAACAAACAACCATACACGGGTTAGGCCACATTGGCCTAACACAGCAATTTAAATTTGTATATATAATTATAAATAATAGAAATTAAAAATTAATTTCATTGCATGAATATTTGTACTAAATATTATAAATGCTTCTTCCAAACCTGTGCCATATTCAAGGGCACGTTTATTGAGATGTGAATTTAAAAAAACTATACCCTTTTTTCGTATTAAAAAAAATTTTGAGTTTGGGCGCTATTTTCAGTTTAATTTTTACAAATATAATATCTCTTTTTCATTAGATGTTCAATTTTTCGCTCTTCAGTATGTTATTAAACGAACCCCCCGAGCCTAAAAACCCGTTTCCGCCCACTGATTCTCGGTTCCGCCCTGACCTTAGGGAATACGAAAATGGGCGAATTGATTTAGCTTCCCGGCTAAAAACTGCGCTCGAAGAAAAACAAAGGGCCGTGGCCAAGGCCGTTAAATCTTACACTCATAATCAATCAAGTAAAATTCGTAACACAAAAAAATATGTTTTCACTAATTTCAAGCGTAAAAGTAAACAACAAAAAAGCATTTTTATTTTTATATATTGACGGATTATCCATTTTATATTATTTTTTCACTAAATTTCATTTTGGCCTTAGTCAAAATCCATTTTTTTTTGTTAAAAGTTTTTTAAATCAAAAATTTTATAAGTGTTTTTATATTTAATAAACTCTGAGATAGTGATATTATTGGACAATTAGAAAAAGAAAATATTAAAAATATTCAGAATTTTAAAAACGAAAAAAAAATTACTTTTAACATGACTCTGATGAAAGGTATTGAAAACTATTATTACATGTTTTTTTAACTTTTATTATGATGAGCCCAGAATTTTTAGATTTTTGTAAAATATATTAGCCTTTTAAAATTTTAAGAAATGTACAAAAGATTTTTAAAAGGAGTTTATAATGTTTTTTTAGTTATACTTATAAAATGACCATATTTTAAATTATAAAATAATTGAGTTTATTTTGGCCCAGCCTCCATCCAAGTAGACCCGGGTGACGCTATGAAACCTTTAACCGATTTCCAACACTTGAGGACTTGCGACCTTGTGCGGGGCCCGCTTTGGTTCTCGTTAAGCAAATCGCCCTTCTTCAAACAAAACGACGATAACGTGGATTGGAAATTCAATGATACCTATTGGAATCGAAATTATGCACAATGCCCTCGTATTTTCGATCTACCCAAATAAATCTATTTATAACATTTGTAAATTGACGGGTCATATTATATAGAAAATTGACAATTACGCTATATGTATATTAATCTTTGTGTGCTACGCAAATGGACTTACTATATTTATGTAATGATTTTGTAATTTAAAAATAATTATTTTTGTTTAGTTTAAAACCTGCGAGTGGAAATTTGGGGTTTATATATTGGTCTATTAGGGATAAATATTATTAAAAAAATAAGATATTACATTGGGTAACAAATTTTTGAGAGTTATGAGATACCTTTCGAGATCCGACCTACTAACTTAGAGATTTATAAAGGTGTACCAATTTTTTGATCAAATCAAGTCAGTTATAATTAATGATAATTTTTTAAAAATGTTAACAAAGCATAATATTGAAAGTAATTAATTTTATATTCAAACATGACAAGCTCGTGGCCGTTAACAAAAAACTAGGACATTGAGGATTACTGGAGTCCAAAGGGGATAGTTATTATTATCTGGGGGCCAAAAATAGGTAATAATATTGGCGTGCTCCGCGGGGAAAACGACGGGAATTATTATTAATAGGGCGAATTTAATTATTGGGGAAAAAATGTCAATTGTTTACATACCTCGGCATGGGCATTAAGAATATGATATAAATTCTTGTAGATATTTATTTCCAATTTATTATTTTATCATAGTAAAACAATGTTAAGAAACAATCTTCTTCATGTACTTTTGTCACCTAGCCAGCGCAAAATAATTCCTTTTTTACCACCAAAAAAAACTATCACTAAAAAAAACTAATTAAAATAATAATGTTATCTTTATCTTCTTAGGCTTCTCATGTGCGTTGGCACGCGCACGACAAAACACTAAACTGTTGAATTTAAAATTTAAAAAACTATTTTTATTTAAAATTGATGATTTTTGTATTTAGGTTGGGGTCCCAAATATAGGGGGTAAAGATTGCTAATCGATATGTTAATTTTATTTTTGATTATTTGAGACAAATATTTTGAATTTATATATAAAAAAATTTTTTTTTTTTTAATCACAAACCAAAACAAAGAGAAAAAAAAAACACAAAATAAAAAATCACAAGCATAAAAAATCTTTCAAAATAGAATCATTATAACCACTAAATTATTTTTAAAAAATCTCCACTAAAAATTATTTAAATTTTAAATATAAATATCCCAAAACAATTACACCACAAAAAAAACAAAAAAACACACACAAAAATCAACAATTTTAAAACAACAAAAAAACCACCTTTCCAAATCAACATTACCAAACACCCACCGAAAAAAAAATAAAAAAAAAAAAACCACCAAAAAACAATACAAAATACAAAAACCCACAACGAAAACTAGGCGCCAAACCTGAAACATGCCACAAAATAACACACAAACCAAAAAACAAAATCTACCTATTCCTAAAATTACAAAAGAACAAACTTATAAAAAATCAAAAAAACACTAAACAGCAAAAAATAAATCATAAAAAAAACTAAAAAATAAATAAAATAAACAAACAAACAACCCCCGCCCTAAAAAAAAAAAATATATAAAATTTATAAACATACACAAACTTCTAAATAATTTTCTAAAAAAAACCTATTTTTTCCACTAAATTTCATCAAATAAAATAATTTTCCCCAATAGACTAAAACAAAAAAGAAATAAAAAAAGACCAATACACCAAAAACCAATTCAACCTTCTTTTAACAACAAAAATAAAATATAATAAAATTTTATATAATCACAAAAAACAAAATAATAAAAAAAAAAATAAAAAATATGAAAGAACATTAAAGAAACATTCAAAAAATTTTATTTCCCACCAAAAACACACAAGAAAAATTCTTTTTTTATTTTTTACATTCACCTACACACTACAAACACTATAATAAACAAAAATAAAACCACACTTTAATACAATATTTTTCTTTAATTTTTAACACCTTACACACCTACAACAAAAAATAACAACAATTTAAACACCACACTTTCAATACAAATTTTTCTATAATCACCTACACCTACAAACATATAATAAACAAAAATCAAACACCACACTTTCAATAAAATTTTCTTTAATTTAACACCCTAAACACCTACAAACACTACAATTATATCAATAATTTATACATCCCACTTTTAAACAAATTTATTTTTATTTTATCATCCTTTCACCCTCAAATCACTATAATTATAACAATAATTTATCATCCCACTTTCACAATATTTATATTTTATTTTTAGATTCATCCTGTTCATCCCTCAAATCACTATTAATTATACAATAATTTATCTCCCCTTTCCAATATTTATATATTTTCTGGAAAACAAATTTTTTTCCCCAAAAAAGAGGAAAAAAGAGGAGGAACCAAAACAAAAAAACAAAAAGGGGCCAACAAGAAACAACCCCAAGAAAGACAAGCACGGAAAATCCCACAGATTGATCACCAATAAGAAACCGTCCCCATGCGACATCATATACCAATTTCCCAGGGAGCAGAGAGCCCTTTTGAAATGGAAAAACCCGAAACAGGCAAAAAAGTTTTTAACAAAAATAAAACGCGAGGACCCCACGTCAGGCCCCACGCGGCCCGGGCCGCAGTTAAAGGATATTCTTGTCCCATCTACTTGGCCAAATATGGCTCTTTATTCGATATATCAAAAAAATAGCTAAAGTTTAAAAAACTTTGAAAATGGGAAACATATGGGAAAAGGTCATCATGTGAATTATTTCTAAGTAATCTCTCATTTATTGGCAATTTTAGAGCGTTATTAATCCTTGCAATTTTATTTTATATACATAAAAGTAATCATTTAAATTTGGTCTATAATTTGCTTATTCATTTGGAATCCTTACCTAACCTATTCAAAACATGATACAATATAAATTTTGAAAGTTTCTACAAAAGCGTAGCTCAATAAGGTTATTTATGGTATTTTACAAGAACGTACAAGTTGTAAAGCTGGGGGGGGGGGGGGGGGGGGTTGAAATAAAATTTTTGCCGCCTTCGGGGGCATAGTGCAGGCACGACCGTTTAGTTGAAATCTACTGATTCTTATGATTGTTAGTTATGTTAATTAATTTTGCCTTTTAAAATTTGAGTAATTATTAAGGACTTTTATAAATAATATTTATAACAAACATATATGGTATTAAGAAAATTATGTTATTGATATATTATATGCAATAAATTTTTATATTAATGATACAATTATGTAATAAATTTATATAATAAAAATATTTAACTAGTATTTTAATTTGAGAAGAAGGGAGATTATAAAATTAAATATTCAAAAATATTTTAAATGTAATTTATTTTTATATTTAATTGGTATTTTAGTTTGGGAGGGATATGCACTAAAATTTTTTAATTTGGGTGGGAATATGCCATTCTTATGGGGGGGGGGGGGGGGTTGAGGATAACCCTCTTCCCCCCCCCCCCCCCCCCCCCCCCCCCACCCCCTCCCCCTCTCTTACGCTAATGGTATTTTATAATAGTGTTAAGAAATTTTTTTAGCATTAATTTGATTTTATTTTTATAGAATTTTAAAAATTAATAATATGAAAAATTTTCTTTATTTTTAAATTTTTTTAATATCAGAAGATGTATGCTTAAACTATATTCTCCTTTTAAAAATTTGTGTCTAAATGGATAAGCAGAAATTAAAACTCACTTTGCACGTGCTTAACAAAATATTTAATTTAGAAAACGACCACTATTCTTAGAATATTAAAACAAATTGGACACAACTTAATTAATATTCTTGATATGCTTAGTTCGTTAAAATTAAGTCAGTGAAAGGATCGGTTTGTATAAAGTTGGTTGAGAGATCTAAATAAGCCACAAATAGATGTGTATGCAGGATATATTTAATCGTCATGCTGCTCGATTTTATTAGTTTTCTGGCTTTATTAATATATATACCCCAAACTCTAACATTTAAATATGAGGTATTAACATTTGGATTAAATTATTATTAAGATATTTTAAATAACCATAACATTTATTCCAGATGAGTCTTGGAGAAAAATGCAGGAAACTATATGAAATGTCATTCAAAGATGCTATACTAACCTTGAACAATATGAAATTTCGACAGTATGTTGAGATGGGTCCTCGGAATTATACTGTTGTTGTCATGTTTACATCTTTAACGAAGGGCAACTGTCAAATTTGCAAGTTTGTGAATATTTCATATAGTATCTTAAAATTTAAAATAGATTGTATATATAAAATAAAAAATTGTTTAGATTGTTGCTTAATATTAAAAATAATATTTAATAAAGATAAACATGCTTTATATTATTAGACATTGGGTTAAAAAATTTTTAAATTTTATAAAGATGGCTTATTTTATTTTTTAAAATTTCATTCTATTTATTTATTAAGTTTATCTTTTAATATTAGGCCAGTCTATGAGGAGTACAGTATTTTAGCTAATTCTTGGAGAATCTCACATTCGCAATCAAAGTCTCTTTTTTTTACAATGGTTGATTATGAGGATGGTTATGAAGCCTTCAAAGAAGTAAGTTTGCTTATGCTTTATTGAAAATATAATCAATGGTTAAGAATATATAATAAGCAGCATTTTATAAAAAATATTGTTAAAAATGGGAAAACAACCTTTTGCTATATAGTAATTGAAAAATTTATAATATATAATGATTATAATAACAGTAATATAATTTTTTTAGATTATATGTTTGAGCTTTTACTAATCATTGTTACCTATGTTTAGTATGATATTGATTCTGTTCCAACGTTTTATTTATTTCCACCACCCAAAGGGAGCAAAAGAAATTCCTACATTGCATTTGATATACAAAAGTAAATTAAAACTTATTACCCTATGCAAAACTTGTGGGTGGAACTGGGAAATGGAATATTTTTGAAATAGGCATTTATCAATTAACAATAGGTGAATTACTTTTTGGCTTGGTGTTTTACAATGTAAATAACAAAAAGCCTAAATAACTAAATTATGGGAGATTTTTTTAATTTAGTTCTTATTCATCTTGTTAATAATTATTTTTGTAATAGATTAGCTTAATGTTTTTTATATTATAGTGAAGGCATATCAGCTGAGAAACTTGCTAAATTTGTGGGTTTGCACACCGATACTCAAGTAAATGTATAATTTTTGGCCCAATCCTCATCAACTTAATATATATTTGATCTTATATAATATTTTTAATACTATTTATAAATAAATGCAGGAATAAAAGATATTTTGAAGGCTATATCTTTCATAACATTTTTTAAAGCAATTGCAAATTATGCCCACTCCCTTCCCCTTTAATCTTTTTCCTAACCTCACACTCCTTTACACTATAGTATTTTTTCAAATTTCATAACTTTTTTATATTTTTTTTAGGATTTGCACATCATACATATATATAGATAGCAAAATTTACCTTCATATATTATTTTCAGATCAATATTTTGAGACAACCAAGTTATTCCGGGACCGTGGCATTAGTGCTCTTATGTTTCCTAATCGGGGGCCTTCTATACCTTCGAAGAAACAATCTTAATTTCCTCTACCAATCAAGCTTATGGGCTTATATTGCTTTGGTAAATTTTTTCCTATGTGTTGGCTGGAGATCAACGTCGAGACCTCTGAAAGTCTGCCATGCCTGGTTTAAATGGCCCGGCCAAACTTAATTTGTTTTTTTTCAATCTCATTTAAGATTTATTACTTCATGGTATCGCTAATAAAATAGAGGATAGTTAAATATTATGAATTAACACATTATATTTGACTAATAACTTTGTAACAAAAAATTCATACCTCGTTATCTTAGATTTTAATGTTTGTGAGCTTGGGCCGGGCCGAAAATAGAAACTTTGGGCGGGTCGGGCCTAGACTAAGGTTTGAAAACGCGTCCAAAATTTACAATTTGGTTTAAATTGTAGTGTAGGACGTTCCTAAACTCTTGCAAATTGTGTTCACTTGACATTAGAATCACAAATAATATTTTGCATTTCTTTAGTGTTACGCTAATAAAATTTTACATTAAAAATAAATATTTTAAAAATTATTTGTAAACATAATTAGACAAAAAATGTTTTATCCAATATATATACTATAATGTTGTAAATTTTTTACATTTATGAACGTTGTAGTTTTTCGTATTTGTCATGGCCTCGGGCCAAATGTGGAACCATATGCGTGGACCACCTTTCATGCATAGGAACCCTAAAACTGGGAGTGTGGTAATACCTTATATTCATTTGAATTTCAAAAAATGTTTTAATTATTATTTACTAAATCTTTTTTGTATTTAATTTATTTTAACCAACACACATTATTTTTAAAATTTGTAAGTGCGTTTAATTGTCCAATTTTTTTGCATACCAATTTTGAGCTGTTTTGAAAAATACTGCATATATTTTTTTCTTAGAATCCTTAAAGGAGCTCTTTTGGCCATTTTATTATTTAATTTCACGGATTATGAAAAAAAAAAATCAAATTAGATTTTCATTAGCTCGCGTTCGAGCTCAAATTTTTAGACAATATTAAAAACTCATTTTTTTATATAAAATTGTACTGTGGTTAAAAGGATGTACTTTTATTTTTCACATTTATTTTTGCCCATTTCAATATATTTACCATATGTTAGAATTATATAAGGCACGATGGACGAACGCAGTTCATTGTTGAAAGCTACATTGTAATTATTTTGTATGCTGCAATCACCCTGGGCTTGGTTCTACTCAAAGAAGCCATTTCCGCTCCAAAACTTGAGCCCAATCGACGCAGAAGTCAAATTTTTTTATATTTATTGTTCAACCAATCAAAGTGTTTATTGCGACCTTCCAAATAGTTTTTTTTTTCTAAAATGTCATAATTTTTGATTTGTGAAAAAAAAAACGCTATGCAAAACGTTGACAAATGTAATGCACAGGAAACACCTTTTTTGATATACAATTTCTGGAAAAATTCTCGAAAAAAATGAAATTTTCAAAATTCAGTTGGGACGTGTCACATATCTACTATTTATTTATGGTTAAAAAGTAGCACGAAGAAATGTTTATTATTTTTAAATTGGGTTCGATATCAACGGACAAAAAAACAGAAACTGGTTGCAACATTTTGCAGAAAGCTTGGTTGCAATTACGATCCCTGGTTTAGTTTTTTCCCTAACGCCTTTAATATTTTTTTTTTCAAATTCCGTTAAAAATTTTATAAAATTTTTAAGAAATATCAAGTTTTAAATTAATTGTTATATTTAGATTTTTTGTAAAAAATTGCATTATAACGATTAGTCACACCCAAAGTATGCAGGCCGTATAACGGATTGAATCGCGACTACTCTTTGAACAAAAATAATTTCGTAGAAAGATTTAACTGCCAATTATAGATATTTTGTTTTTTATTTTTCTGATTTTTTTCCTTACCTTTATATATTATAATATCGAAGCCCAAAATGGAAATTTTATATTTCTAACAATAAATTAAATAAATCTGAATAACTGGCTGAAATTTGTTTTTATAGTAGTAATCGGCATTAAAAACTTGGCCGAGATTGATAGTTGATATAAAACATAAAAATTTTGTTGCCTAAATTTTTCTCTAATAAAATCAAAATTTTATTGTTAAAATATAAAATTTTTTGATTTTTTGGTGGCAGCATAATATAAATTTGGACATAAATATCAATTTTTTATTATTTAATATATTATATTTAGTACTTGCCATTGCCGGATTAGCTTTACTCTCAATCTTTTTCAGCCTAATTCTTTCAATATTCCGATCAAAATACCATGGCTACCCCTACAGCTTTTTATTTAAATAACCTATGTTGGCGTATAGTGGTAAAACGCGACATTATTATTCAACGCGCCACCCTCAATTTTTATTATGTATTATATTGATATTACCTCAATTATGGATTTTATTTTCAGCTGGAAGCATATCCTTTTTTGGTCATTATATTTGATGATCTCTAAATTTTGATTATTATTTTTGTTGTTTTACAAAAATAACTCAGGTCTTAAAAAATTTGATGAATGCTGTTAAGCTAGGTTGATGAAATTCAGTGATATGTATTATGGCTTTATTTGTTATTTTTTTAAATTACCAATAGAACAAGAACTTACAAATTCAGTCAAAAAAAGGTCAAATTTTGCAAAAATTATAAGAATTATAACAATAATAAATTCTTTATAAGGTTTATTCTAGAAATTTTTATGTGTATATACATGCTGGGAAATTAGTAGCTTTAAAATATTTGAATCTTTTTTATATATGGGCCCTGAAAAATTTATTGGAAATAAGCTTTGGGTCATTAAAAATTATCTAAAAAACCATCAAACATGTTGTCTTTTTTATTGTTTTTAACCATGTTAACATTTGTACAAATTCTAATATTTGAAAATTGAACCAATATTTTTTTTTAAACAATGAATGAACACTGTATACATTAAACAGCTTACTTAAATTTTAACCTTAAAATATATTTTAAATTAAAAAATTGTGTTTTATATAGATTGAATGCAAAATATTATACATAATACAAATATGGATATTAGAGTTCTAGAAATTAAAAAAAAATGTCTTCTAATTTAAAATTAATAAAATAAATTACATTTGTTCAATTTAGGGCACGTGCAAAGTGAGTTTTAATTTTCGTAAAATTTTGAAAATTCTGAAATTTTTAAAATTTTTATTTTTTCAAAAATTTTTGAAAAATTTTTTATTTCATAAAAAGAATTTTATGTCCATAAACTAAATTTGGCAACTTTTAAAAAATTTGCGTTTTATTTCAAACTAAAATTTCTCAAAATTTTAAAATTTTCACAAAAATAAAAACTCACTTTGCACGTGCCCTTAAAAAAAAATTTAGAATTCGAGGTCACAAAATACTATTTTGCCTTTGCCATTTTTTGTGTAGGATCTGGTAGGTTATAAGCCCATTTAAAAACAATTATATGATGGCCATAATTTAGTCTACCAAGTTCATAAACCTTTAACAACATCATTTATTAAATTTTTTAGACCTAAAAAAGCAATCTCATTATTTATTGATTAATAATTATAAGATTTATATATATATATCAACTGTGTGTCATTTTCAATAAAATTGCTTTTGCTGTGTGTAGAATATTCAATACACATGTTTGAGTTTAGTTGCAAATTAAAGTTCAATAAGTAATTCTTTTTCCTTTTGAACAAACATGCCATCCAGCTGCTTTAAATATTCTTTGGTTATGTCTTGAATCTAAATATTAAAAACTAGAGGTATAAAAATACAACATTTAAGCTTAAAAAAATGTTAATGCATTGTTACTGCAGTTTTGGAATTATGGATAACATCTTTGGAATAATCTTCCTCTTTTAGAATGATTTCTTTTAATTGATTATTTTGGAGTTGTCTGATGTATTCTTTACCCTTTTGTACACTAATTTTAGCTGATTTGACCAATTTTTCTTTCAATTCATGTGTAATTCTATTTTTAAATTTAGGTTAATTGTCTTATTTAAGTTAAAAATAAAATTAAGCAAAAATTATAATTTATAAAGTTGGATTATAATAGCAAGAAAATATAAGTATATAATTATATAAACTACTTGGGAATACTAACATATATGTGATTACTCTGTTTTTGAATACCCAAATTCATACCAGATAACATTAAACCTTTTTCAACTTTAGGGATTAACTAATGTAAAAAAATATAATTATACTTCTGGGTTATAAGACATATTTAATATAAATATATTTGCCCCTTTCATGGATATTTGGGCAACATCACTAAGTTTGACATAATTTTTGGGACTTTTTTCAATTTGTATATCATGCAACATACCTAATATTAAATTTAGACAAGAACACTTCATAAGATATGTGATATTATTATCATTATTAATAAAAATACCTGCAGAATAATTTATAGTTATATGGCTATCAAATTTTTTCTTTATATTTTCAATTACCAAATTTAGCTCATTTTTATACGGCTCTATATCAACTACCTCGCTGATTAAAGTTTCATTAATTTTTTTAGTAAATTTTGCTGTAATATAATAATTAAGTTAAATACCTTTCTTTGTAGAAAAATAAACTAATTGGTTTCTAACTCTAGATGAGCAATAAAGTTCGTTATTAAATAATTTAGAACTAACAAAAATTAATCGTATTTGTCTAAGCATTAAAAAAAATTTTAAATTGTTTGCACGATTTATTCAAACTCATATGTTTTAATAAATGAAATGAATGAAGGAGTGATTAACAACCGCACGCCAAATAAATTTCTAATTACAAAATTAGAGTCATCAAGCAGAAAATCTTTAAGATATCCATTATATTTTAGTAAGTAGATTTTTAGCAAACAATTTTATAGTATAGCAGTTTAATTTATGTTTTTTAGACAAAAGAGGTCAACCTTGTCCTACTAAAAGGAAGAAAAAATGCCATCCTTTGACATGGGCAAAATTTCAACAAGCTTCTCCTACTATATTAACAGGTCGATAAACACTAGTGGTCACTCATATTTGGAAGATAAATTAATTTTTACTATGGTTGCCATTAATTTCCTTTGGGTATACATTATAGGTTAATATGGTTAGCTTAGGAATAACTATAAATAGGCTTATAGAATTCACATTAAACTACAAACCAATTTTGCAGGGAAGTAGGTTCCAACGTTTTAATTTGTAAATTTTAGTAATCTAAAAATTTTAGGCTTGGCCTGCCCAACCTACATTGGCCTGAGTTGGCTCAGCCTGAAATTTGTTAAATTATATAGGCCCCAAACTTGATAATTCCCCAAATTTTTTTGGTAAGCTAAATTTTTTTTTTACATTGGATAAATTTTGCAGGATAGAATGATATACCATAAAATTTACTATTCACATGTGTTGGTATTAAACACATCCTTAACATATGGTTGTTACACACAATTTCAGTGTAATTTTAAAAAAAATTTGCAGGCATTTTGTTTTGTTATAGCTTTTATTACATTTGGGTTAATTAAACACAATATTTTTACAAATTATTTTATACACAGCTCCACAACATTAATGTCTAAAAAAATAAAGATATGTTTGAAATAAAATGAAACAGATGGCCGTGTCTTATATATAATTTTTGTTTTTCAAGGTTTCTTGCTTTTGTCTATGAGGTTTTCAACAAAAATTTTATTTGACAGATTGACACATTTTTTGACCTTCAAACTATAATCCAAAGGAAAAAATTGAAGAAATTTTATTATGCTTCAATTGTAAATTATATTTTTTTATCTTAAATAATGCAAGATATAATTTTTTAGATTATCTATAAAACAGAGTGGAAGATACTACTTTTAAGGTAATCTTTGAGTTATTAAGAATACAAATTAAAGGTGATACTCTTATGAAAAAAAATATCTTTAATTGTTATAAATTTTGAAAAAATAGGGGAATCAATATGAGATTTAAAACGGCCCAGCCCAACTTATAATTTCTTTTTTGGGGCGAGGCTTTTGACTTGACTTTACTCTCTAAATAATCTAACATTTTTATTCAAGACTCCTTCAACAAGCCATCTTTTGTTAACAAATCATGCATTGCCAGAAGAAATCATCCACCTCTTCCACAAGATTATACCTTAATTGCTTTTAAAGAAGGATTATCTTTAGCAAATGTTCCATGTAACACAATAACTAATGAAATGAATGTTCAACAAGTTAATCATATAATTCAAAATTTATGAAACTTAAAGTTTTTAAATAACATTCTATTTATTTTTAATAGTCAACTTACAATATGCACATCGATCAATTAATGGCTGCTTATAACTTAGACATTTCAGGTTTTACACTGTCAAACTTTATATTTTATGTAAGGTTTTAGTTTTTACAAATTTCCTATTTGAATTCTAGTTTGCCATTAACTCCATTATTGGAAAATGTTTTGAATTTAATATTTTAATATAACTATGTTTTGACAAAAATTAAAACCAAACAAATAATAATGGTATTTTATCATTTTTTTATTGTGTCTGAAAATTCAAGTATAATTTGAACATGTTAACACAATTTGGGTCAGAAATCATTTAAAAAAACATATATATTTTTTGCGATATTAAACATTGTGATTTTAGCCTAGCAATAAGTAAAATGGAATAGATGTGTCTGAATGATTACACTGGACATTAAAAAAACAACCCCAAAAATAGAAAAATTTTCACTTTGACACCAAACTAAAAATCTGAGGCATTGCAAATTCTGATTTCATATTCGTAATTAGCACCAAAAACTTGACCATAAACGATAGTTGCCATAATTGATGCTTAAGATTGTCCAAATTTTGTTGTTGGTGTTATATAAGAATTTTGAAATAGTTCTATATTAGTTATTTGCATTCATTATTTAATGTCAATATGGGTAATATATTGTTAAGTCTTCTTATTTATAATGCTAAATCTTGTATATATAATAAAATATAAATACTTTATATTAATTTTACTAAATGTAAAATGTTTTTAATAATTGAAATTTTGCACAAATTTTAACTTTTTGAATTTTACAAACAAGACTGTTTTTTGCCTATAAAAGCTTTTGAGCACTCAGTCATTTGCTATATTTATTTTCGTTTTAATCATGCTCTCGATAGGAAATTAAAAAATAGGGTAATTCAAAAAGGTCCGGAATAGCATATGTGGATATATTCCAACCGTCTTGTTTTTTTATAATAATCCTTTTAAGATATTATTGATCTCATAAATTAGTTTTTATATCTAAAAAAATTTTTTTTACTTGGTAAGCCCTTAAAAGCTTTTTTAATAAAAATTTTTTTAATTTTTTTTTCAATATTTTAAATTTGTAATTTTTAATCATATATATAAATTTTTTTAACATTGGCAAAATGTAATCAATATTTTTAATTTAAGGCTTAAAGTCAGCGAATTTTATAAAAAATAAATTTTTTTTTCTATTATAAATTATGTATAATGCATATATCCTATTAGAATATACAAAACCAGAATCGCTTAAAGCACTTGCCTATAATTACAACAATACGTCGTTAGATGTCCTTCATAAGCGAGAAGCACCTTTAAACATCAATGCATCTCCACCCACTTGGCTAAATAATTTAAGCTCTGATTTAAAAAATAATAATTTAAACCAGATTACTAGAGAAAATGCTAAGAATATTGAAAAAACAATTCAAGAAATATACAAAGAGATTGTAAAATTCTAACGTTCGTTATACATTTATTTTTACAACCAAAAAGTAATTTTAACTTGTTGTTAAAATGCGTTTTAAAAACAAAATTTTTTAATTTTTAAATAAAAACTGAATAAAGTGTGAACGCACTTCGAAAAACTTAATTTGTTCATTGCCAATATAATAAATCTTTTATATATTAAATTTTTTTTAACTGCTGGTCGAAAACTCACTAAGTGGTGTTATTGGTTTTTTCGAGCCCACATTATTATATAACATTTCCATATAACAATTGATTAAAAAATGAAATTAAATGTGAATGTACAGATAAAAACAAAAAAAGGTTTTATTAATTAAATAAAAACTCGTTTATAAACCTAATTTATTCCTCTCTGCTTCGACGGGCTTAAAAAGGTTATTGAAAAAACTCAGTGTCTCCTACTCCGGGGGGGGGGGGGGGGGGGGGGGTAGGAACCAAGCGGTTTCAAAAAATCGGCCGTGGGGGGTAGGTATAGTTATGGGGGAAATTGAATAAATTACAAAGTTTGTTACCCCCGAGATTTTGCCGGGGGGTGGGGGGGGTAGCTCTTCTATGAAATTTGGGGAGTAGGAGACGCTGGAAAACTTAACAAAAATATCAAAGCCACAAAAATCAAACGGAGCCAATTAAAAAAGACTATTGTGGCTTCAACTTAGGCCATTATGTTATTAGAATTTGAAAATATGTAATATTTTTACGTTCAGATTAAAAATTTTTAAAATTTACTGTATACACAGAAGAGAAAATATAAATTTATATAAAAAATTTACTAAAACACAAATTTGAAAATTTAGGAAGTTTAAATGTTCAGTTTTTGCCAAAGCATTATAATAATTGAGCCTCATATTCAATCTTATGTGTTGGATTAATGCAAGAAAGGAAACTGTTTAAACATTGAAATGTTTAAAAGATCATATGCTAAACGAATACAATTATGCTTTTTACTGTTGCCACGGCCTAAAGATAAACAACCCAAAATCTGGCAACAAAAAATTTTAAATGATATAGCATAGTTTATTTTGTTGGTTATCCAGCTAATCCCTCAAATAATATTACAAATGATAAATTTAATAATTTCGAAAATCATCAACATTTTCAGGTTCCCTTAAAGGTGCCTTGGTTCGTTCCTCGTGCGTATTTAGGCGTTGAATCAGTTTGTGTTCCAACTGTTCTAAGGCAGCCCGGGTCAATATTAGGGTTTCGTGTTTTAGCATCATTAATACGTTTAAACCTATTAATCGAATGTATAAATCGCCATTTTCAAGAAGAATCTATTATTAATGAATAGACATAATAATAATAAAAAGATATACATTAGATTTAAAATGGCAAAAGATGGCTCAGAAAAGGTGCGGATTATTTTGTTTTTTAGGTGCATATTTCTTACAAAGTAACAATTTTAACAATTCTACAAAATTATTTTAAGATGTAGACTCAAGAATATATTGCTAAAATGCCCAGAGTTACAATTTTTAGGACCTTGAGAGTCAAAAGCTTAAAAATAATATAAAAAATTACAAATATTGAATAGGCACATTATTTTAATTAAAAAGATAGGTAAATTACACTGGACAACAAAGAAAAACAACTTTAACGATTTTTTAAGGGTTTTGTAGAGAATTTTCTTGCGATAACGATCCCGGGTTTAGTTTTTTTTCTAAGGCCTTTATTTTATTTTAAACCGCGTCCAAAGTTAAGAAAAAAATTTAAAAAATTTTTTTTCAATTAATTCTAAAAAAAATCTATTGGAATATTCAGATTCCTTATAAAAAAACATATCTAAAAAAGGTTATTACATAAATTTTTAGCAATTTACTTTCAAGTTATTTAAAATCAAAAAACGGAGTTTATGACAAAAACCACTAATTTTACAAAAATTAAAAAATAAAAAAAAATTAAATATTAAAAAAAAATTCAAACCCCTAACGTTAATAATGAATGTTTTCGTTATCTAAATGTATTTTTAAACTTTTGTTACTACCTATAGGTTTTATGATATAGAAGCCCAAAATACCCCAAAAATTGAAAAATCTCAACTTTGACACCGAATAACTAAAAATCTGAGGCCTCGGCTGAAATTCTGCATATTCGTAATCAGCGCCAAAAACTTGACCAAAAACCATAGTTGCCATAAATTGCTTAGGGTCGTCCAAAATTTGTTGTCCAGTGTTATCAAAGAGTATCTTTTAATATTTCATTAAGTCTCAAAGTAGAAAAAAAAAATTATTTTATTTGGAGTTATAATAAAAGTTAAAGAAAGTTCACTAAAAAATATTGAAAAAGTCATAACTATGGTCTATTAATATTCATAACCAGATCTAGTTTATATCGTTAGATGGAATTTTTAATTCTGAAGATTGATTATTGAAGAAGATATTATAACTGATATTTAACACAATTTTGATATTTTATATAAAATTAACGCAAAATTTCAATTGGCAATTTTTAAGATTGGATGTTTATAGGCTAAAAATTGTAATAAAAAAATAATAATTTCTCTGTTATAAGGAATATTACCTATTTTTTTAAAAAATTTTGTCCCATTATAATTTCATTTACCAAAAATCACGATTAATCTATAAAATTATTAAATTACGCGAGAGCCGATTTTTTATAATTTTAAAAAAATGTCAAAAACATTTCATAAGGCCACGTGCAAAATAAGTTTTTTGTATATTTAATAAAAAACTAATTTTAATATTTTTTACAATTTTACGAAATAATTTTAATCCTATTTAAATTTGGGCCAATTTTAAAACGGGCCAGACATAAATTAATAAAAAAAGATATATGAACCAAGATTTATATATAATATTGCCTTATTTCATATTTACTGTTAACATAACAAAAATGATATAATCCTTTACTTATTAAATGTTATGACATCCACACCCTGTATTTTAATGATCATTTTAGAAAAAAATTATAATATATAAAATCTCTGGGCTGTATTTGTAAATTTAGACCAGGCCAAGCCAATAGTTTGGTGGGCGGGCCTAAATTGCAATCTGATGAACGGGTCGGGCAAAAAAAGGCCTTGTTTTCTAATAAAAATTTCAATAACACAGGTCAATAATTTTTCGAGCAAACCTGCCATCTTAAGGAATATAAAATCCGTTTACCTTTTTTTCTTATAAAACTTAGTTAATCGGTTTTAAACATTGAAAATTTCAGACAAAAAAGGTCATCCAAATAAAATTCTAAAAGAAAAATAAATTGAAATTTTAATTTTGCATATCACAATAATTATACCGTTAAATTTAAACTTCAAACAATATTTTTATAAAAAAACCGATAATATAGTGAGTCGTATTTAAGTTTGGACGCGAAAAATTCTGTATTATCTAAATGCCGATGAGATTAATATATTAATAAAATTTATTTTCATTATTTGTGATTAAAAATGTAAGTTAAAAGGGACTTTTATATGTAAAAATTTTTTTTCCTTTTTTGGGTATATTAAGGTCTGTCAATTTAGTCAAAATTATAGACGGATCTAAGGAGCCAAAGATGGAAGAAATTAAGACTAATATATATGAGATTAGGCCATTAGGGGGATGCATTCTTTTATGTTTCTATAAAATTCACGTTTCTGACATTGATATTTGTTGACCTGTGTAATCTTTAGTTTTTGAAATAGTTATAATACACGTTGAGAACTACTATTTTGAATTAATATATATTTTATATAACCATAAACGGGCAGAAGGTTATATTCCGGGATTTTGCTACAGGCAAATGCAATATTCTTAGGCATGAAATCAGTGCTAAAAAATAATATATAAATAAGATATTTAATAAAGCAAAAAATATATATAATAAATTACTTGTCGACAAAGAGGACAGAAAGACCCCAATCTCTTTCATCAACAACTTTTCGCAAAAACTATAAATAATAAAGTAACTATAAAATGTTTAGACTAAAAAATTATATTTGCTAAAAAAAATTTTCATAAAAAATATATATTCTAAAGTATTTTCTGCGTATGAACAATTGACAATTTTTAATAATGCATCAAAAAAATAGTATTTTAAAAAAGTTTAAATATTAAACATATACTTCTGGATCATCAGTTGGTATTTCTAAATCATCAACAATATGTACATCATCCTATACAAAAAATTATTTGAAAATCTAGTTGAATCTAATTTTTAAAATGTTTAGTTAAATATTTTATCAATTACACAACACTTAATAATATTTCTCTAATTTATGATATTATTTTTAATAAAACTAATAACCTCAAAACTAAGCATTTAAAATAAAAAAAACCAAAATTTTTTCTAATTTACAAATTACTTGAACAAATTTGATAGATAAGGTGCTACAAAGCCCAATAAGCCGTTTTCCTAATTGCTCAATATAGAATTGTGATTTTGGAGCTCTTGGTCCATGTGCGGAAGCACCTGAAAATAAGATCATAAATTTTATAAAAAGTTTAATGAGTTATAATTGTTTTACACATACAAATAAAACTAAATTTAGACAATATAAACAGTGTAACATAAACAAAATGAAAACTATAAATAATTACAACAAACAATTGATAAAAATATCATGTTAAAATTTTTATTGATTTATACCAATCTTTACCTCTATTCCAATGAGGACCTTTTCTGTTTCCTTGTCTGGCCCTACCAGTGCCTTTTTGAGGCCAAGGTTTTCTGAGGGAACCTGGTACTTCATGTAATGCTAAAGCATTTTTCATATCCTAAAAATTATATGAGCACAATTTACAATTCTCCTGTAATTTAATTGCCACTGAACATTTGATTTTATAATGTCTATTCTAAAAGATTAATAAAAAAGACTATAAACCTAGGCATTGTTGCAAATACATCAGGGTGTAAATCTATAATTCCCAATTTTTTATCCTCCACGCTCTTCAAGGTTTGTATCCATGCTTGCCTAGGTGGAATATAAGGATTGGGAAAATTAAATTGTTTTGAAATATGCCCAAATTCTTTTGCCACATATTCTGTAGCATTACAAAAAGTCTGAAATTATGATTTAAAAATAACTTACTCTTATTAGCATGCGGAAAAAATATTTAATATATAAAATAATTTTTAATTTTTAAACTAGTCAGGTGTTTTAGTCAGCTGCATTTATATTTCGATTGGGGTCGAAATAACTATTAATATGGACTATAGTATTAAGCCTATAAATGTTCCAGCCGCTCTAAATGATCCTCACTATGTCAGACTTAATGACATTTTTAGTAAAAGGTATGGTGATTCATTTGAGAATCCTAGTTTGCAAAAATCTCATGATAAACTTGTGAGATCTGATTTTGATGGCTATTTAAAAACTTTAAACAAAGTATATATTATTTTTGCTTCAATTAGATAGCTAATAAAATTTAGTCACTCGTCAAACCAATCACAGAAACATAGTAAATTACTTTGTTGTTATTTTGTATGCTTTAAATATATATATTGTTATGTATTTTTATTTAGGGCCAGACCCTTTAACTACTGATGTTGACCTACCACCTTATTTTTATTCTAAAAAATTTTCATTTCAAAATCCTTTAGTTTATAAGGCATTGTTACCAGGTCCCTATGAGAAATTAAATAACTGGCTTGGCCCTGCTAATCAAATCCATGAACAAGTATGTATTGGTTTTACTATAATTTAAATTATTTAAATATAGTATTTAAAATTATTTTATTAAACACATTTTGTATATCTTTATTTTCTGTTGTAAAAAATTGTAGTTGAGTCAACAATTGGATGGAATTGAATCTAAGATTGCATTTAATGTGTCCAAAAAATCTGGCAATTTTATTCATGCTCTCTCTTATGTCTCTAATTTACAGGATAATTTGACACTCATAAGGGATGCTATTCACACCACGAGGTTTTTAACATTTTGCTAACTTTTGAATTGCCTAGAAATGTATTATCAATATATTTACATAGATATATTATGGTTTATTTAAAAATTGATCAGCTTTTAAAATTTATAATCCATAAACATAGAATTTAATTTATAGGCCAAAATATTTTCCCCCATAAATTATTATTGGTAAAATAATTTTTTTTATCATTTTTAACTTACCTAAATTTCATTCAGTCAAAAAAAACTAAAAAATTCAAAATATTTTTTTGATCCAAAACAATTATGAAAGTTGCCAATCTTAATTATTAGCATTAAAAATATTTCATCTGGAGTGAAAATTAATTTTTTTTAAATGAATGAACTTTGATAATTTTTTGAGCTTTAAAGACATTCAAAAATTAATTAATGTTTTGTATAAAAAGTTGTCAACATCCTTTTATTAATCTGACAAAATGTTTTTAAGAATTAATTAATATAAAACAAATTTACCAATTTGATTAATGATTAGATTTATTGTTGGTATTTGATACATTTATTTTAGCTCAAAATAGAAAAAGCAACAAATAATTTTTTTTATTTTAATATCTGACTTTGAAAACTTTTTATAGATTTATGATTGATCATTACCACAAAACATATGCAACTACCCTAACCAAGCTCATTAGACTTCATACAAAACGACAAAACTATCAAAAAATTATTGGCAAAGTAAGAATACCATATTCCTTATTCATTTTATACTATATTTTATTTTTCCAAGTCATTTTTAACTAAAAGTTTGTTTTAATTTGAATGACTGCCAAGTTTTTTATAACACATTAATTTATTTTTGCCTCAATGTATTCATTATGTTGGTCATACATAAATTAAGGCATGATTCCCGCGTTTAAGGTTTATTCATCTTTTTTTCAGTTTTAAAAATTCAGAAATTTGAAATTTTTTTTGAATTTATTTATTATTGTTAACATATGAGTTACTTGATTACTCAGCTTGAGTTTTTTTAATATTTGAGCTGCCCTCAAAAATATGATCTGAAATTTCTTAATTTCTTTGGTAGGTGTGTTAAATTTAGAATAATTTAAAATTTTATGGTAGATCTTGATGTAGTTATAAATTTCGTTTCTCGTCATGATTATTTGGAAGATAGAAGTTACATATAATTTTCAATAATTTTTTTTTTAATTTTTCTGCTTTGGTTATTTGCAAGGTCAAATTGGTCAATTTGATTATTTTTTTATTTTTATCTATCATTTAGCATTTATGACGATTTGAAAAACTGATAAAATATTTAAGACAAAGGCATCATGTAGATTTATTTGCAATTTGTTAATCTCACCTGACATTTATGTATTTTCGTGGACCTTATAAATTTAATTAACTCTTTTTAAGAAATAGTTTTGGCAATATTGTTGTTTAGTATATTTTTAAATGTATATTATTTTATACAAATTATAGTTAAAAATAATGGTAGTTATGTGCCAATCACAGCCCTCCCTCCAAGTTCTTCTTGCCAACGCTGAATACATGGGCGCTTTTGATCTCGTCGCCTCTTCCCGCTCTATTTTGAATCTTCAAATCAAGGGCGTACGCAGTTTTAGGTTTTTTTTATAGAGATTTTGTTAACTATTAATTTTGGAAATTTATTTTAATTTCAGAATTATATTATAAAATATTAATATATTTGAAAACATAAATACCTTTTAATAAAATCAAATGTTTGTTACTTTATTTTGCACGGTTAAACTCAAATCTGACTATTTATTTATAACTTTGGTATATTTCAATTTCTACTTGGCATATTGACCCTAATATTTGTATTTTACATTAATATTTATTTAATTATCTATACTTGATTATTTTTTAGTTTTTTATTATACAAGTCACAACAAACATCATTGCCATAAATGTGAATTCTATGAAAACATAAAAAAATGTTTCCCTATGATGGCCTTATCCCATAAATATTTTTCGTTTTTCTTTCTCCCGCCTTTGGCTCCCTAGATCCGTCCAAATCGGAAAATGGCCTTTTTAACAAATTTTGCAACTAAGAATTTCCTAAGAAGGAAAAATCTAAGAATCTTTTTTTCATATGAAATTCCCATATAACTTAGCTCACAGATCTCAAAAAATTGTTTGCCTCTAAATCATTTTTGGGGGCGGGAATTTAAAATGATGAAAAAAAAATACTTAGCTTCCATCATCTTTTATAAATTATTTCGCCAATCGCGTCCAAACTTGAATAAGACACGACATATTTTCTTTTTTATAAAATTATTTGTTCAATTGTTATAAATATGCAATGCAAAAAAATTCCAATTTATTTTTATTTTTGCATCTTTTTTGTTATTTTTTGACATTTTTCTAAATTATCAATTTTTATAGCTGACCAAATAAGTTTGATTAAAAAAACGGTAGACGGATTTGGAAATCCCTAATATTACAGGTTGGATCTCCGAAATTAGCTAATTACTTTTAAAAATTTGTGCGTTTTATAGACATTTGGATGCCCAATTAGTTGAAATAGAAAACGTGATTTTCCGTATGCTTTGGGCCGAATATACCGCCATCTTGCATAGAAATTTAATTAATAGCCATACTTACAACGATTTAAATTCAAATACTAAATTGCAATTTGATAAGGAATATAACAATACTTATTGTAATCATATAAAAAATACGGCGAAAAAACTTCCCTTTTCACCTAAAGAATGCCTGAACGCCCAGGATAACCCAACCATGCACAATTTACTTAACCAAATTGAGAGCCTTAAAATCCGTAATGGATACAAAGAAATAAATAGTGATAAACATTCACTGCCTACACGAGATTTTGAGTCAATTGCGGTAATTATAAACTGTTATTTTTAGAAATTTTTGATATAATTCCTAAAATTTTGTATATTTTGTTTTAATATTGTTTTATATTAAATATTGTTGTTTTTTTAAATTATGTTTTTATTTTGCGCCTCATTTTTTTTATTGGAAAATCTATTTATTGGTATATCTTATTTCAATTTCGTAGAACGCCGCTTCAAACTACGACCTTTTATCACAATACATCCAATTTTCTTCCGATAATTTACTTGCCAGTAACATAAATAATTCGGACTTTCAGTCACTCGTTATCGAACTCAGCCCCGTGATTCTGGGCCTGCTATACCTCAAAAATTTGTCTTTTATCGAATTTCTTAAAGAAGAAAGTTGTACCCTTATAGACGATATCATAGCTAAAGTTTACTTTTGGATATATTTTTTTTAAAATTCATCAATATGAAGTATTGGTAAGTTTATCATATCAATGTAAGGTCATAATTAAATACATGAAAATCGAAAACCTTTTAAAAATTGATAAATTAATAATAGGTATTGAGGCAATTTATTGAAATTGTTTTCTATAGTTTCAAACCATCGTCAAAGGCTGATAATAAGTTAAAGGTGAAATTATTATCCTATAAAACTAATAAAGAATGATTATTAATTTTAGCGAAGCGAGTAAAATGAGAAGAATATTGAATAAAAATATGTTGATCGTTTGAATAGATATTTATTTTAGGTTTTTCGAATTTGGCCTATTCACATAGACGTTCATTAGTTCAATAGTTCATTATTATAATTGCATTTTCACTGGACACTCTCATTTTCATTTGTTTTTAACTAAAAAATATTTTTGAGAACAAAAAGTTAAAATTTTGCCTTATATATTAAAATGGATGATTTTATCAAGAATAGCTAGTTTACATGAATTTAGATATATACTTAGAATTTTTATAGGCTCGGAGCATTTTTTTAGTTTATAGCAAATTGTTGTAAAAAACAATAGTTATCGATGTAAAAACCCAAATTTTAAATATTTTGAAATTTTAAAATTTTTTGAAAAAGCGAATATAAATTGAACGCGACTTTACATGATAAAAATCTATAGTTTGTATGTCTAAAAACAAACTCACTCTTATTATTTCTCTTTTTCAAAATATATATTATAATTATATATCTTTTGTTTTTCGCCTTTAATTATTAGCAATTAAAAATGGTCATACACAGGACAATAGCTTCAAATAATCAAAATTCTCAACCACAAAATGAAAGCAAATTTAAATCCAGTGAATCGCTTATAGAACATTTACCACGCTTAAGCCTAAAATCGCTCCTTAAACTATTTGATAATCTCTACCATAAACTTTCAATTCATTTAACCAATGTTAAAGTTAGTTTTTATAATGATTTTTTTAGTAGATATTGTTAATTTTTCTTAAAACTGGACAAGTTATTAATATTTTAATAGGTTTTAAAAGATATTATGCATTGTAAAATTGAAATTTTTTCTTTCTTATTGCTTGAATGATCAATATTTATACTTTTTTAGAAAGTTAACATTATTTATACAATCCCCAATTCTTGTAATACGCTTTTTTTAAGCTTCAAATACAAATATAAATTAGCAAATTTAATTTTTTTTACCATTGCATAATTTTATGTTTAACACACATACTTATCTAATTACAAAATTAAAAATAGGTATTGGTGTTCCTCATAACCGTCCTAATACTTGTCTCTTGCAAAAATCAATCCTCCCACGACCAAAATTCTAACTTAGACGGAGAAAATTTTGTTAGTCCAAAAAACAATAGCAATTTACTTGGAAATAGTGTTTTAGATGCTAAAATATCCTTAAAGTTTGCATTATATTATATTTCGTTTTTTGTTACTATTGTTTTATTTATTATTAAACTACTCGACAAATAAAGGTTAATTTTAGAGACTAAACCTTCCATCTTAATGATTTTTCAATCCGCTTGGTTTATATAAAACAGCAAAATTGTTTCATTTTAATACTGTGTCTTAAATTAGGGTGGAGCCTAAATATGAGCTTGATATACTTCAAATTTAATTCCTCCTTATTTGAGATTAAAATATAAGTTACAAGCAATAGCAATAAAAGAATTTTTGTTAAAGTATTTTTGAAGTTGCAAATTTAATCAATTTTGCCAAACATGGCATTTTTTCTGATTGACTACCAAATTAGCAAATTTTTAAGCAAATTTTGAAAAACGGAAAAAGTATGTGAGATAAGGCCATCGTGGAAAAAATGAATTTAAGTGTCATACAACCTTATTTTATTCAATCATTGACCTTTGTCAACCCGTGTTATTATATTATTAATTATTATTAATTATTATTATTATATTATTATAAATATTATTATTTTTATTTATTCCTACTTTTAGTGTTAATATTATACCATTGATTATTATATATTAACTTTTTTAAAATTACTACATATTTTTTTAATATCATTATTTTTTTGTTCATATTATTTTTAAATATTGAATTTTAGTGAAAATGATGCCCTTACTACTACTACAACTCAGTTTTTGACGCTGTCTGATCGGGCCAAAGCCCTTACTAAGCTACACAATGCTTTAACCGACATCAATCTATATATTGAAGACGAGCTTACAAAACTCATTGAGAAATGGAGCCTTTCCTTTGTAAATTTTACAGATTGCAATGATTTTAATAGCACTTAATGTCCTTTGTTTAGTTCCGTTAACCGTTTTAACGACATGACCGCAATAGCATTTTAGCGTTGTGCACATCAATAAATTTTAATTTGATAATTTAATTATTGCTAATAATGCGCAGAGTTTATTTGTTTTGCTTAGGGAATAGATGTTTGCTGCTTGTTTTTAAAAAAGGAGAGATTTTTTAGGTTGCTCATATGCTAGCACAGAAAATAAGTTTAAGATAATATAACTGTTGACTACCCTATAACGATTGTTTCTAATCGTGGAATGACTAGAATATTTTTTTCTAATCACTCCGCTAAATAAGCACCACAAAAACGAAAAAACATTATTTTTGTTATTTTTGTATATCTAAGAACGTGTCCTCCTAAGTGGGTTTCATAAATTGCAATAAAATACCTAGAAATTGATTAAAATAAAAATGAATTTAAATTTAAACAATTTATCAGTACCTAAATGATTCACACTCAAATTATTTTTTATTTGTAAGATTTATAATTTTAGAATAAAGCTCTTTTTTTAGCTATAAGAAAAATCCCGCTCGAGTATAAAGATCATTTTTTTCAAATTAAAAATGATTTAAGTATTGAAAGAATTACTACATTGATTCTTATAACCCTATGTAATCTGGTTATACAGGCTTTTTTCTTGATTGAGAGTTTTCTAAACAACGATAAAAATTAGTTATTGACCACTCGAAGACAAAATAATTATTTTGTTAAGTCTAAAAAATCTGATTTGCAGTAAAAGATTATACTTTAATAAATGTTATACATTTCTTTTCATATATCTTTCAAAATAAATTAGATCCTTACTGATTTTTTCACTTATTTTAGAATCCGATATTTTTGATTAATTTATACCCAACCTCAAACAGCAATATTCATACCAATCAAAATGAGGATAATGGAAATTCATTGCCTGAATCACACAACAACTCTTTAAATCCTGACGAAAATAACAAGTTAATTAATGCATTTCAAACCTTGCATCAACTACACGCTAGCTCAAAAACCTTTTTTCAGAATCACCAAAGCGAATTTGGCCAGTTTTCTACAATTAATCACGCCTATGATGCCCATGTTACAAAGTCGAAATCTCTAAATGTCCAAAATTTAGCTCAAAATGGCTCAAAAACGATTACACAATCTCGAGAAGCAAATATTTTAGGTGTATCAACAAATAAAAAAATTTTGGAAAACGGTGATTTATATCCAGATGATAAAAATCCTTTTTCGTCTTCAGAAGACGTAACTTCTTTAAATGAAAATGATAACGATAATTTAGAAATTGGCGAATCAAACACCAGCCAAATTCAACATTCAATCGAGCCCAATTACCATATTTTAATTGAAAATGGTGGGCAAAATATAAATTTGGAAAAAAATTTAACTATCCTTGGCCATGTTACCGAAAATTGCCATAACGGCTCGTCCAAAACATCTGTCCAAACCGACTATTTGTCTAAAATAAATTCCAATAATGCTAGTCATAATAATAGTAATAATATTAGCGAAACAAATTTAGAATCAAAAAATAGCAAACACTTTGAACCCGAAGATGAAAATTTGACATTTTTTAATGTTTTGCGTAAAATATTGTCTCAGACACTAAATTTTTACGTTCAGCGGACTAAAAAGGACTTGCAGTATCCCATTTTGTATTTGCTTGTCGAATAAAAAACTATATATTTGTTCCGTTCATTTGTTATCACCAAAATACTGGAAAACAGGAATTTATTTTTTTTGACTCAAACTTATTTCATACTATTTGCCAATCCTGAAATAATTTCTAAGATAAAGGAAGCCGTTAAATTTTTAATTTACAAAAAAATGAATAAAACAATGCATATATATATTTTGTTTCTTTATAAAAGAAATTTTTATTGCAATCAGTAATGTGTTCAAATCAACTAGGGTTTAAAAAATGTGCATTTACAGGAATTTTTTTGTATTATTTTGACTCAAACTAATTTTCATAATGCTATATGCTAATCTTTAAATTATTTTTAAGATTAAAGAAGCCGTTAAATTTTTAATTTACAATAAAATGATTAAAACAATGCATATATATATATATATATTTTGTTTCTTTGTAAAAAAAAATTTTTATTGCAATCAGTAATGTGTTCAAATCAATCTTAAAAAAATGTGCATTTAATGAGGCTCGTGGATTTAGAGCTTACTCTACTCAATGAGTATTTTTTTAAAAATGATACTCATGTTAGAATAAAGAGCTAAATAGCACGATTGGACAAATAACTTAAATTTGTTATATTTAAACAAGTTAAATGCAATGTTTCACTTGTATTTAATTTTTATCTTGTTTACTTTATTATATCAGGCACTCATTATCGAGAGAAAAGTGGAAACCTTGTGATGTTCCTACGTCCTTAGCCCAAATCTTTGAAACTTATTTGAATCAAGCCTCCCCAGTCAATGGTTTGTTTCATAATAATTTTTTATTACCTAAGTTACTTTGTATTTATCAATAATTGTAATTGTAATTAACTTTGTAGAAGTTGAAGAATGATTATGTAAATGTTTTCTTATTTTAGTTTGACCGTGTTCAAACTTATTTTTTTTGGACAAGGCTTAGATGATTTATTTTAGAATAAATTTATATTTTTTGTTACTATTTTTTTGCAAATATTAAGGTTATTTGGATATAATTGTTTTCATGGAAAACAATATTTAGTTTTGAAGGTACTATTTTATATACCATGTGCTTGTAATTTTTCTCATAACACCTATATTATAGATGGCTTTACAAACTTGCTACAATTACCCGATTTCATTATTCAAAGAAGTTGATTTTTATTTTTTTAATTGTAGCGGTTAAATATTTAGTTTAATGTTTAAATAATAATTGAATCAATTTTAATTAAGTGTTTTTGTATTAGCTTATCGTATATTTTTTAATTCGTTTTATCTTCATTTTGTTTTATTTTTTGTTTTATTTTCATTTTGTTTAATTTTATTTTTCGTTGTTTTAACTAATCATTTAAAAATATTAATTATATATTTTTTAAAAAAAGTGTTTTATTTTATGAGGGTCATTTGATTGTTTAGGTAAGGAAAAAGAGGCTGTAGTCCCGTCCTTATCTCTCAATCAGCAATCTTACTTATTTTGCGGGTATTCCCTTTACTTTGTGTTTATGGTTTTAAAATAAAATTTATTTTTGTCATTTCTTTTACATAAAGGTTTAGAAACTTTTGAGAAAAATAATTGTGAAATCTGGCCTTTATAGATTTTAAAGAATAGCATTATATTGCAATTTTTTCTTTACCATCATACGGATTTCCAATGCTGAAAATAAATATTTTTGTCAATTTTGTAGCCAGATTTTAAAAATCTACGTTTTTTTATTACAGGCAGTCTGCCTTTCCTTTTTTTTAATTTAAATTTATTATACAGTTTAATAATAATTTTCATATAGGACTTAAATTTTCCTTTATTTTACATGGATAGAAATAAATTTTTTTTATATTTTTTTAGATCAGCTCAATTACTTTTACGTCTTGTCCTATTATATTCGTGCCTTTTAAATTGCTTCCCCTTCGCAACTAAATTCCTTTATTCCGCCATCATTCATCTCTTCAAAGTAAGTTAAACAATCTTTTGAATTACTACCGTAATCTATTCTTTCTTACATCCCAACTTATTATTTAAGGACCTAAAGAATTAATATACAAATACAAATAATTCTTTAGAAATTTAAAATTTTTAAGCTGTTTTGTTACATCTGATTGTGTTATAATCGAAGTATAAATAAAAAATGAATTTTTTGCGATTTGAATATTTTTATACAAAATTTATGTAAATATTATACGGACAATTATAGTATCAATGAAAAATTAATTGCTTTTTCGAAATGAGAGGTAAAGTATAATTGTAATAAAAACTCTTATATAGAAAAAAAATTGATTTTTTTTACACGATCATGCCTCGAACTATATGGAAAAAGATGTGAATGGATTGAATCTCTGTAACCTAAAGAAATACCAATGGGTCGGAAACATAGGAATGAGACTTTCAATAAAATGGCCACGTCTTTGATTGCAAAATACCACAGCCTTTATTATTTATAGTGAAACACAGATGTTGTTGTTGTTTTTAACCACTGCGAATTTTCAATATGAATAAGTGGCTAGGAGGTGTGAGCGAGCTTAGAGGCGGCTAGAATAGGATTTGTCCATAGGTCTAATGGATTAATCGGGGTACCACGTGATATGCATGAGAGCCAGTGGTGTAGGCTGTCTGCGAATTTTTTGCAGTCGTAACACATGTCGTCAGATGCATAGACGCGGTTACGAAAATCGGCTAGTAGGCAGCAAAAGCCAGATCTTAGTTGTGAAAAAAGACACCTCTCACGTCTAGAGAGAGTTGTTTCGGAGGGTGAAATGGGAAGGGGGCAGCCATTCAGAAGAATGGGTAGTTGTATGGTTAGGGTCAAATAGGTGTTTGACACGGGGAAGGCTGTATGAGGGGAGGGTGTTTTTCATTGAACGTGCTGGGCCAGCGAAGTTAAGGAGATCGTGGCAGGAAAGATCTGATGAAAGGCAGGAGGCCATATATTGATCGCATAATAATTGTGAGTGAGGTCTGATGGAATTATGATGGTCAAATTGAATAAAAATGTCGATGCAATTTCCTCAAGTCGACTACCGTAATAAAGCTATAACATTCAAACGCAACTGTCAGCTTAAAATGATATTAGTCAACGTGTCAATAACACTGGACAACAAAATTTGGACGACCCTAAACATCATTTATGGCAACTATGGTTTTTGGTCAAGTTTTTGGCGCTGATCACGAATATAAATTAGAATTTTAGCCAATGCTTCAGATTTTTAGTTATTCGGTGTCAAAGTTGAGATTTTTAATTTTTGGGGTATTTTGGGCTTCTATATTATAAAACCTATGGGTTGAAACAAAAGTTAAAAAATATAATTAGATAACAAAAAAATTCATTATTAACGTAAGGGGTTTAAATTTTTTTAAATATTAAATTTTTTTTTATTTTTTTATTTTTATAAAATTACTGGTTTTCGTCATAAAATGCGTTTTTTTGATTCTAAATAACTTGAAAGTAAATTGCTAATAATTTTAGGTAATAACCTTTTTTTTATAAGGAATCTGAATATGCCAATAGATTTTTTGTAGAATTAATAGTAAAAAAAATTAATTTTTTTCAGAACTTTGGACGCGGTTTAAAAAAATGGAGGCATTGGAAACCAAACCCGGGATCGTTATCGCAAGAAAATTCTCTGCAAACCCCTCGAAAAATCGTTTATGTTGATTTTTTTGTTGTCCAGTGTAATCATCGTGTGTGGGGCGGCGTTAAGTTTAAAAGATTATTATACTTTGAACCTTAACATATCGCATCATTTGAACCAGCCTGTGAACTTTAGTTGGCTTCAAAATTAATAACAAAGTCCTTGACTCCAATACTTGAGTAATTGGATGTTATACATAGTAGTAGACTAAACTGTTCACCATCATATCAGTTACTTAATACACACCATCTGCTCCTCGCACCCGTATCCACTGGATATGGGCAAAATATTTTAGAATCCATAAAAAGGAAATTGAAGAGTACGTTCTGAAGAGCAGAGTTGGGATAAACCCGATTTTTGGGAACTCATTTTTTTATGTTTTTAAATATAGAAAAATATAGGGTTTTAGCTTTAAACAAGAAAATATTTATAAAAGTTTTGTATTAATAGTTAATTTTTTTAACCAGTCATAAAATTTTTAAAAAACAAAAATTAAAGTTTAGCCGAATAATGGGTTTTTTCCAAATTCGGCTGAAAAGTCACTTAAATGAATACAACTGTTTTAAGTGATAATAAACGATCCCCGTCTTTAAAGAGCATATCGGCAAATTACAGGTAAGCTAAACTTGACTCCCAAAAAGTTGCAATTTTTGGTTTCCCGTGCCGAATAAGTGATGACGATATGACTCTTAAAATCACCGAAATGTGCCTAGAATGCCAAAAAATCCCATAAAATTATGTATTTTTGAAAGTTTGAAGATAAAATCAATCTTTGCCTGAGTTAACACGACCTTTGGGCTAATGCAATATTTATATACATCATTAATATTTGAAGAGGAAAAAGAATTTGGGCCTAAAAGTTACAACGGGTCTTTGAATTTACGTTTTATATAAATTTGATATGTTAGGTATAAGCGTAGAAAAACTTTTAAAATAGTTATATGCCCAATTATATTAATATATTAGATTTTCATATATTCATATATATTATTTTATTTTCATTAGATATATAATTCGAGTACATACCAACTCTTATTGGGGGCCGGTGCAATTAATTCTGCCGGTTTGAAATCTATCACGATTAAACATTTATGTAAGACTTTTTAATACTTATTTTTTAGAAAGCTCAAAGTTAGATTCGGGGTAAAGCGGGCAAAATAAATTTCTAGCATCTTTTTCCTTTTTTTGCATATTAGTCTCTAGTCTGATAATAAATATATATCTTATAGGCTCTGAGAGATGAATTAACTAAATTTAGAGAGGAAAAACCACTCAGTTTGATTTAAGTATAAATATTTGTGATTTTTTAGTTATACACAATATATAAAAGAATATTTAAAATGGGTTTTAGATATTGATATTGATGTAGGATTGTTAGCTTCCCTTATTGACCTAAAATAACAAGAGTTTTGAGCTCCCTAATTATTGTATTCTATGTATTAAAATAAATTTTTAAATTTTGTTTATAAGTCATGTCTCGTTTTTCATTTGTCAGAATTTTACATAGTACTAATGTATATTTAAAAAAGGGGAGAACTTTTTTTTAGAAGAAATTTTTAATTTTTGCAAAGTCAACCTTGGTATTTGTTAACCTAAACGTTAATAGCAGACTACAAAAAAACGAGAGACAGATTGGTTAAATTTTACCAATCACGTTTTTAACATTTAACTTATTAAAGACGTAAATAAAATTTTTCTTTTTGATTTTAGAGTGAATTAAATATTACTAAAAGGCTTAATTTTTTTTTTACAAAATTATTTTCATAAAAAATATTATAAATATCTTTTTTGTTTTTTTACTAATCAATGCTCATATATTTTTCAACGATATTTTATTGTTTTTTTTTAAAATTATTTCTTATTTATTATAACTCTATCTATAAATAGCCCTTTCTTTGGCCGATTTACAATTTTTTGAGGAATTGTGCGGCGTTTTAATCCATCAATCGACGTCTGCATTTACCCCGCTGCCCACAAATCTTGCTAAGCATATTTCTGCCACTCAAAAGGTCAAATTTTTTAGTTATTTTTTAAAATCATTATATAGATTTGTTTTTTTTATAAACATGGTTAACCTTTACTTCTTTGTTATTATATATTACTTTCAAGAGTTTTATTTTATTTATATAAATAATGTAATATACTATAATATCATCATAATATTTTTTTTGTATAATTTAAGTCCTCTAAATATAAAATGAATTTTTAAATTAATTTGTATATTTTTTGTTAATTTTAACAAATGCATGAGATAAATATTTTTTTAGATTAATTTATTTGTCATTTGCTTTATTAGGATTATACCGTCCACGTTGATGATACAATCAATAAAATAGCCGAAATTATGGAGCACAATTTATCAAAATACATATCCGAAGTAATTTTAATTTTTTTTTAATTAATTTTTAATTTTAAAGTAGTTCTAAAATACGTTTATTACATATGCAAATAGAAATTAAATATTGACAATGATTCTATTCAATTATATGCTAGTTTAAATTATATTTTTTTAACATTTTATGGTCTTTTTGCTAGAATATTTTTAAATTTGAACCCTTTCACTATACATACTAAATATTTTTTTAGTGGGAAGTTAAAGCGCCTACTCCTTCACCCATTTTTATGTCGATATCTAAACAAATCGAACTATTTTTCACCAACGTTCGGCCAATTATACCTTTCGCTACCTTGCAGGTTTACATCATAGCTATAAAATACAAGGCGGTGGGGCTATTTTTTAATGGCTCTGGCCTTCGGCTTTCAGTCAGAATTTTGAAGATTACATGCTGTAAATAGCCGGCAAGAAGCATTTAAACGATTTAAAGGGGTTTTGGACCACTTGCAATTTTGCTTCTTGCCTCAGTTAGCTAAACTATAGTTAATAACCTTACTCCTAATAAACTAGATCTTTGTTTCAATATATCTAGATTCGCTAAATATTTAATAGTCTTAGGTTCTTTTTGCATTTTATTATTATATGGAAAGTCCTACTTAAATGTCAAATTTTTTTTTTAAATTATCCCTATTCTCAGATCATCATGGCCAAAATAGATGAGGCCTTTCGCCGCCTCCTGAAATACAAGGTCACCTCTCTCGGTATCGTGAATGACGGGGGCCCGCGGGCCGGAGTCCTCATTTCTGAGCTCATGTATTACAACGACACCATCCGAAGGCTTGGGGTTGTCTCTAACACGAACACCGAATCAAACAATTCCGATATATACAACTCTCTTTGGGACTTTTTAAATTAAAAAATTAAAAATTTCGATAAATTAAGGTTTAAATACATTTGGTTCATTGTAAAAATGAACTTTTAACTTTTATGGTGTTTAAGCATTTGTCTAATAGAGTATTAAAGTCAGTCTTAAACATAAATTTTGATATTTTATCTGGCATTTTTAATACGTGATTTTGTATAATGAGTACAAAATTTTATGTCGATTGTTTGACATAATTAAAGACAAACTTGAGGATTTTATTGATTTTTTTTACGCTATTAGGTTTTAAGCAACTTTTTGCAAATTTAGACATGCCCTTTTTAACATTATTTATTTAAAATTTTTTAAAACTGATGTCATTATATTTGACTACGTAATTATAAAAATTATTCTCGCAAACACTTTTGGACATGACGGTAATATGTAGCTCGTCTTTAAATACGATCCGAGTGATATTTGTTGCAAATTTTTTTTATATCCGCAATTTTAATTGGACTGTGCCATATTTTATAAATTTTTTTTTATTTTTTTAATCTGAATTAACCAATGTTTGTAAGTATCCCTGAGTTAGATATTGATAGCTCAAATAACATTCCATGCATAATATATATTTGTATTGTATAATTGGATCTTAATATATTCATGTTTTGCAAATAAAATTATTTAATTATTTCTTCTGATAACTTTCGTATAATTAATAGAATATCATAGTCATGTAATAATAATTTTGTTTTATACCATTGGTTAATGGACTTTAGACATATTTATCGTTTTGGCCGAAATAATTTTTACCAAAACGATGTTATGGGCACAATCCTTTGTAATTTTTTTGCACTTATTTGAAAAGATTTTAATTTTTTATTATTTATTTTGATATTTTTCATATTTTTGGTGAGTAAGCTCATAAAATATTTTAAAAAATTTATAATTTTTTCAAATTTACCTATACGCTCTGTTAACCATGTCCCAACTCTAATTTTTAAAATTATTTTTAGATGGCCAGACTCATTAAAAGTTGTTTTTTATCCTTCTTTTAATTTTGGGGGTTTTTTTATTAAGGTTCGTCAAAAATAAACGAATTAATGTAAAACAAAATATAGTACATTATTCATGGTTTTGGTGAAGAAAATAAATTAAAATTTGGACTTAAAACTTGAATTAGACCTGCGCCTTTACATATCTTAGACCTTTAACATAAAATATTACGGAATGGCGAAATATCGAATTATTGCCTTACACGTAAAATAAATGTTTTTTGTGCCAAAAATATGACTTTTTTTGATTTTAAAACTCTGTATTTATTTTAAAAACTACGATTAAGCCAAATACAATCACCTTAAATAGCAAAAAATTAAAATAAAATACATGCCGTAGGTTGACGATTGTATCAAGGTTCTATATATAAAATGTTACATTATATACAATATTTGTGAGAATGAACTTTCTCCCAAACCTATTTG
>CM060245.1:35815674-35875748 GCA_030555515.1 Acutogordius australiensis | reverse complement strand
TCAATTCCCAACTATATTTTTCAACACTTAAAGTTGGTTTTTAAAATAATTTAGCTTAATATCCATATCTTAAAATGATTTAAGCAGCATTTTTAAATCTATAAAAACTGAATTTTTTGAAAAAAAAAATATATATCACTAATTTTGTCATTAATGTAATACCTACTTGCCAAAACATTTTCAATTTTTACCCCCTACTTCCCCTTTTTCTGATATTTATATTTATATGGTTTTGTTTTTTCGAAATATAGGTGAAATAGCGATTCGTATATTTCGAGCCTGTGCCGAGCTAGGCATTCGATCTGTCGCGATTTACTCAACCGAAGACATGATGCAAATGTACCGTCAAAAAGCCGATGAAGCCTACATTGTTGGTAGAGGTTTAGCCCCTGTCCAAGCTTACCTCAATATCCCTGAAATTATTAGGATTGCTCAAGTTAACTAATTGTTATGTTTGAATATATCATTTTTTACTTTCCACTCTTTTTCTACTAGCTTGTTTTAGTTTGACCGATCTCACTAGTCAATTTTTACATGCTACCCTGAGGTCCCTTGAAGCCATTGGTCTAAGTTTAGGATGTACGGCGTTGAATGTGGTTCGTAATTGTACAGTGACCGTCAGGACAGTAGCCGCCCATTTTTTTAACGAACCTAAGGATTAAAATTTTTAGCCATCGTTAAGGGGCGTTTTATTTCATTTAACTCAAAGCGATATCGGTTTTATTAGAGTTGACACTATTTTTTGAACCATGACCGGCCCTCAAATGGACATTTACCCTAATGTGTTCGATCTCTAGTTTGAGAAACACCCATCCAGTTTGGGCTTTTTGAGATTAGAGTAAACCAGGTCATCGTCGACGGATAAAAATTGGATACTTATCTCCCTAATTTTTAACGTATCAGCCTTCTTGCTTAATTTGATCACTCAGCTGCTTTTAATTGGGAAAGCACGTTTTTATTTGTTTATTTTTAAATAAAATTAGATTAACCTTAACGCTATTTTATACCCGATATATAAGATATTTGGTAAATTTGAGGTAAAAATACAGCTCAATAAAAATTAATTATAACATTGTATTTTAAACCACATAAGGTTTGGCAAATACTTGCTCATATTTAAATTCATTTTTTTTCATATTCTCTCTCTCTTTCTCATTCTCCGTGTCTCTCTTTGTGCAGTCTGACCATATTTTGTTTATCCAAAAAGTGAAAAATATTAACCATATCGTTTTAGTCAACCATAAATTGACCTTGTACCACAAATAATATTATCAAAAGAAACTTTAAATTGAAGCTGGTTGAATATTAATTTAAAGAATAAAATGTAATTTTTTTTTGATTTTTAAAATTCACTATTGAAAACATGCCTTCTATTGGGTTACATTTGTCTCTAGTTTAAAGTTCTAATTTAGGGCTTGATCATAGTGTATTCTGTATTTCAAATTTAAAACTTTTTAGTTATTATAAATGTCAAAAATATTTTTTTTTCAAAAAAATAATAAAAATTGAGGAAAAATGTGAATTTATTTTTAAAAAAAAAATTATATTAACTCTGAACGTGACCCCTTTTTAACGATTTTGAGATTTTAACAAAACAAAACGTTCTTTTTGTGTTTATTTAAATTTAAGGAAAAGTGATGAAATGGGCTCAACTTTAATGTTAGCTTCAAAAATTATATTATCTCTTTTCTGATGTAAAATTTCATAATAAGTAAATGTTGTAACTTTGAGCACTATGGTACGTAAGGTTTTTGAAGCTTTACAGGTAGGGGATGAATTTAATAAATCTTTCTAAAGGTAAAAATAAATGATCTTCGGGCCACACCTGCCCTTCTCCCATATAACCACGTCATTCACTTATTTTGAATCTAATTTGTCTACCAAACTAAAAAATCACATGGTTCATGTCTTATCTAAAGATTTGCATTTTCGGCTTAATGCATTAAAAAGCTTTTTGATTCATAGGACACAACACAATTTTTCAACTTGCTAAAAAACAAAAATAGAGAGCAAGATTAAATGATGCTATCCCCATTACTAGGGACGAACTTAGACGTCATACAGTTTTTATTAATATTTTTAATTTTTTGGACCTACACCACATATTTTTACAACAAAAAATTGATGATTTCAATGTTAGAATTTAATAGAACTTGATTCTGTAATAAGTTTTCATAAAGTTTTAAGAAATCAATAAATAAAATTTTTACAATTTATTTTGAAACTGAATCAACTCTTCGCGCAAACAATTAATACGGCGGTGTTTTATATATGATTTTTATTTATATGTTTAAATTATTTTTAGGTAAGGAGCATTGAAATTGTAAAAATTATAGAAAACGTTTTGCAGGCGTCGTCCTGATTTTACTTTAAATTTTTTTTTTAAAAATGTTTATGAAAGTGGTCGCGTACAAACATAAGAAAAAAAATCAAAAAATATTGAATTGATTGCTTTGTTTAATACTATAAGAATTCTATGATATACGAGCTCTACTATTTTGTGTGTAGGTGTGTCTTGTTATAATTGGTTTTTTCGGACAAAATAAAAACATGTTTTCACATTATTCAAAAAATGTTATTTAAGCAATTAAATGGCGCTAAAATGGTCTTGCGAAATGCCTTATGTAACTCAAAATCTTTTTAAAAAATTTTTTTTATGGAAAAATAAAACCTATATGCCTATCGAATTAATCCTAAATGTATAAATATTAAACTAAAACGTATAATAAAAAAAATCAGCTTAACCCTGGACGCTACCATATTTTAATTAGGAACACGAAGTGGATGCCATTCACCCGGGATATGGATTTCTCTCGGAAAATTGGCAATTTGCCGAAGCAGTCAACAAGGCCGGGATCGAATTTATTGGGCCTCGACCCGAGGTGGTGAAGACCATGGGCGACAAAATCGATGCGCGAAACATTGCTTTAAAGACAGGTGTTTTCAAAATTTAGTTTTCCCGTTAAGTTTGATGTAATAATATAGTTACTTTCCTAAATAATTTAATCATTTTTTGAGCAACTCTACAATTTTATTGAGAATAATTTTTGAAAATTATCTTTATTTAATTTTATTAAAACTATTTTTGCTCAATTATTTTATATCGATTGAAATTTAATAAACGTTAATAATTCAAAAAACTTATTAATTACTAGCTAAGTTTTTTCAAAAGCAGAAATAAATAATTATTTTAAAATTATTATATTTTTTCCGATTCTCTTTAGGTGTCACCGTCATTCCAGGAAGCGCCGGCGAGATCCACACCATCGACGAGGTTCAGGCCTTTGTGGCCCAACATGGCCTCCCTGTTATCCTTAAAGCGGCCTACGGGGGCGGGGGCCGCGGAATGAGGGTTATAAGAGATGCGAAGGTAAACATCTTTTTTTTTGTGTTTCTGTCAAAAAGTATGTTTGGTTTTCACTACATTTTATTTCCTCAGAATAATTTTGTTTGAAATTTGATGAAATCTTGATTTTATATATTTACATTTATAAAATTATTTTTTTTGTAAGTATTGCCATTACAGAATTCAACGCTTTATAGGAGTTTTAACCATTTTTATCTGTTTTAAATTAAAGCTTAAATGATATTTGCAAAAAAAATTTCTGAGAAGTATATTTAATTATGATCAAAGAGGCAAACTTTTTTTTTACACAAACATAAACTCGTGAAACTGTTTTAGGTACTCTTTGTACAGTTTTTTTTTACCTTTTTTTATTTATAAATGGCATTCATTTTTAAATTAAGCAATTAATTTCTCTTTACCAACAAAATATTTTAATTATGTTACATTATTTGTTAAAATTATTTCCTTTTTATAATTATTTATTTTTTCTTTATATTTTCATTTTTTTCACTTACTTTTTCTTTTTAATTTTTTTGTTAGGAAGTGAAGGATATGTTTGACCGGGCCACCCACGAAGCCAAATCGGCATTTGGGAATGGGGCACTGTTTATAGAAAAATATTTGGAGAGACCGAGACATATCGAAGTTCAGATTCTAGGTATTTTTTTCTTTTTTACACCCTTTTGCATATATCTAACATATTTTTTTTTCGTTTCTTCATTATGCGACTGCATTTTTGTTATTTTTATATGAATAACATTATAATTATCAAATATAAATTTTTAACTATACTTAAAATGCAAAAGAAATTTTTACCTTAAGTAAATAAAAAGGATATCACTCTAAAGATTTTACGAATAGACAACTATTAAAATTTAGTTTTTTATTTTATTTTTTAGAAAGTTTATGTAAACCTGATTAAAATCTAGCATTAAATACAAATGTTTTTGCTTTTTTTTTGATTTTCAGCCCATAAAAAATTTTATCTTAACAAAGTTTGAAATTTTTGTTTTATAAACGAATTTTAAGAGTTGAAAAACTTGTTTTTGAGGGAAAATAATCACTTATTGGGGTAAAATTATTGTTTTGTGCTTTAACATATTGGCCAATCGCAGTTAAAAAAAATTTTTACGCATATTTTACTTAGGTTTAGACGCGAAATTAGATATAGTTTATATTGTTTTTTATATATTTAGGTGACAAATATGGCGATATAATACATTTATTTGACCGGGATTGTTCAGTTCAACGCAGACACCAAAAAATAGTTGAGATTGCGCCCGCCCCAAACTTAGGCGACGAAAAGCGTGCAGTTCTTTGCGCCGACGCGCTTAAGCTGGTCAAGCATGCTGGTTGGTTTTTATTTGTATCTGTATTTGTATTTTTTTTGTTTAATTTACTTTTTCGCTTTTTGTTTAGAATTTGAAACTGTTTTTTCCATCAATTTTGAAACAATCCTAATAAATCAACTTTCTGTCATATGTTAAAAAAAATAATTATTTAAATTTTGTAACAATATTAATTTTTTAGTTCAAAGATATAATTAGGGTTATGTCGAATAGTTTAGAACGGTAGAAATTTTTTTGAAAGTTTGGGTTTTTTTTTATTATTTTTATCAAGCTGCTAAAGTTATAAAATATTTAAATTTTTTTTAGATCATATGAATTAATTTGGAATTTTTGAATAAAATAGTCCAGTTTAATATTTTTAGTCCGATAATATGGTCTAGTTCTAATATATATTTTATATATTCAATATATTTAAAATATTTTTTTGATTTTGTTAGGTTATTCAAACGCCGGAACTGTTGAGTTTTTACTTGATACGAGCGGTAAACATTACTTTATCGAAGTCAACGCACGGTTGCAGGTCGAACATCCCGTTACGGAAGAAATAACTGGGTACGTGTCTAAACTTTTTTTAATCCTTTTATTCCTATAAGTTTAGCAGATTTTTTTTTTAAATTATTTTTTAAATTGCATTACTAGCTATTAGCTCTTACTCAATGGGCAGGGCCTGTTTTTTATTTTCACGACTTTAAATTTAATAAATTGGTCGAATTCTTTCGATTTTTTGGTATTTTTTACTCATAATTATATATCAGCGCAAAATTTTTGATTTAGTTGTCTAATAATCGTAAAAAAAGTTGAAAACATATGTTATCGGCTAGAATAAATACTTATTAATATTGCGAAAAAATGTTGAATATGTCAATTTAATACGGCATTGATTTAATATCACTAATTTATTTTTTTTTTAAATTGTACCATTTATTTTTTCGGGGTCTAAAATATTTAAATCAAACCTGAATTTTTTTATAGTAATTAACAAATTCACCATGATCTGGAAGTGTTGCATTTTTTCGTTTTTGCATTTTTTTAATTTCCTCGTGACACAATGCGCCATGCAATTATAATTTTATTTTGGAATACTGTACAATTTAAGTTTAATCAAATATAATTTTTTTAGAATTAATTTACCTTTTTTGATACATAATATACTTTTAATCTTTGATTTATTTTAATTTTTTCATCAGTGTGGATCTGGTTGCCTCACAGATAAAAGTGGCCGAAGGTCAGACGCTAGCCGAAATGGGCCTCACCCAGCCAAGTATAAGAATGGACGGAACGGCTATTCAATGCCGCGTAACCACGGAAGATCCAGCCAAAGGATTTCAGCCCGATTCGGGAAGACTTGAGGTTTAAATTTTTTATTTATGAACCATGTAATTTTTATAAACATTTTCTAATTATTCTGATAAAGCTATTTATTTTTTCTTCTATACCTTTTTTTTTATATTTGATCGTTCCATAAATATTAATACAACGAAATACTTTAATATTATATTTAATATCAGTTAGCATTATGAAAAAATATTTGATAGGAAAAAAAACTTTAAATAGAGAAAAATTGTTATATTTATTACATAAATCGTAAGACTGTCCTATTTTCTAACTAATAATTTCTTATCTCAAATGTGTTAATATTCTAATCAAACTAGAAATCCTTCACATTCACTTGCGCCTAACTTTAATTTGTAAACGAATAACCATCTCAAAACTTTTAAAGCGATATAAAAAAATTATTATTTAATATACTCGTTAAACAAAAAAAAGAAAACATGTAACAATAATGTACAAAATACTGTAGATATTTTTGTAACAACTGGTTACCAATTTTTTCAATATAAAATTTTGTGGAATTATTTGCTTATTTTACTATATAACTCAGGTGTTTCGAAGCGGTGAGGGTATGGGCATCCGATTGGACAGCGCCTCGGCGTACCAAGGCGCCATCGTGACGCCTTACTATGACTCGCTGCTGTGCAAAGTCATTGCTCATTCCCACAATCTCGAAATGGCTTGTAGGAAAATGGACCGAGCCTTGCGGGAAATACGTATACGGGGAGTTAAAGTAAAACCTTACTAAAATATTGCGTCTAAACTCGCGCTATCAAAATGTGTTATACAAAATATTTTTAAAAACACATTTTTACAAATTCGTGTTTCAATTTTGTTTGAAAAAATTATTAACCTGGAATTAAAGTATTATAATATGTCCAACCTATAAATCTATAGCATAGCCTCTTATTTCATTTAATTTGCGAGCTGAGCTGGGCTTACGTGTTACATGGAATATATATTATATTGCAAATAAATGATGGCAATTATAGTTCAAACAGGGCCGTAATTATCCGGATCTATTTTTTACTTGATGACCGGCGCTCGTCAGAAAACCTCCTTGGCAATCGGATTTTTTTTTGATTTTTTTGGCCTTACCCGACTATAATAATTAATACGGCCCAAGGATTCTTATGTTTTGCCTGTAAAATTATTACACATGCATTAGAAGTATCACAAACTTTTAAAGTGTGATAAAAGTTATTCTTAATTTTTTTGTAAGCTTTATCAAAAACAAAAATTGGCTTAACACCATAATCCTACTAAAATCGTTAAAAATTTGGGCCGGAATAAATTCTCAAATATGTAATTCCATTTCATTATAAACGTTTTTTATATATTGAATATTTTTAGACCAATATCCCTTTCCTCCTTAACGTGATAGGCCATGAAACTTTTCTCCGCGGCCAAACTTACACCGATTTCATAGACACGCACGCCGTTAATTTATTTAAATTTACGCCATCTAGGAACAGAGCTATGAAGCTTTTGCGATATTTAGGCGAAGTCATGGTCAACGGACCTTCGACCCCTCTCATAACTGGCCTTGTGCCTGATCCCAAAATGCACCCAAAAGTTCCGCTCGCCAATATGATTGGTATACCTGTTTTTTGTTAATAATTAGGAGCAGGAAACCTTCCGGGCCCTTATTCATTATATTTGCTGCCCAGTCTAGCCTTCAAATGATTCCTAGGTTAACCCATTATTAACAAAAAAAGAGAATGTGGTTTGGAAAAGGAATTCGCTAATAATGTGAACTGAAAACTAATGTGATTGAATTTTTTGTTTTGTTATTTTTAAATTATTTTAATCATTGTAAGTAGTTTGTTTGTAAATAAATATTGATTATACTAAAAAAAATTAAAGGAGTTATTTACTTAATGTGAAGTTCAAGGTAGATGTATTATATTATCTATAGCTATTTTTATATAGTTTTTATTTTTGTAACACTATCCATACTTATTTAGAACTGGAAAAAAGCTAAATGACTAAACTCTGTTTTTTTTAATAAAAAATATATTAAGAAATTAGGAAAGTTAAGTTTTATGAAAGAAAAAACAAACTCTCAGATTATAAATTTTTGTTTAATGCTACACACCCAATTTTTTTAATAATATACAATATAAAGTAATTACATTTTTTAGGTTTTTTATGCTTAGTGTCAAATTTGGCAATTTTTGGTAAAAATGGGCTTTTGATAAAACTAAAAAAAACCATCATGATATGGTTAATCTTTATGCCTTATAGTAAAATTTGCAAATAGAATTGTTGTTTTTTTTAATTTAGACCCTATCCCTAAGGGTTGGCGTGACGTCCTTCTCGAAAAGGGACCCGAAGGTTTTGCCCGCGCCCTAAACGATTGCAAATACCCGCTAATTATGGATACGACATTTCGGGATGCTCATCAGTCTCTGCTAGCAACACGTGTTAGGACATATGATCTACTTAAAATACTGCCCTTTGTTACCCGAAATCTTTCCCAACTTTTCAGCCTCGAAAACTGGGGAGGTTAAAGATAATTTTTGTGCGTCCACACTACAAAAATATTTTTTTGAAATGAATAATGTGTATAGGGTTTTTTTATAACCCAGTGGAAGTTATATTTTTTGATATGGGCGCGTTTAGATATAAATTTTTATTTACAAAAAATTAAAATTTGGAGATTTTAAAGATTTAAAAATTCATATTTTTTTTTAATTTTGAAAACTATTGCCAATAATAACGATTGGCCTTTTGTTAAGATGCATTATATTTCAAAGAAAAAAATTTTAAAATTTATTAAATTTTTGATCAACTGAATGAACCCTAAACGCGTCCTTAAGATAGGAATCGATGTGTGAGAGAAGAAAATTGTGACACTGGTTTAAAATAATCCTTTTGGTAACCTCTCTTATATATTTTTTGTTTTCTTGAGGTTTTTTTGCCCTCTGCTAATTTTTTCTAGGTAGATACCGAAATAATGACCAATTTTGACCCAGTTGAATTTTGCGACTTGCGAGATCTAAGAATAAACGTTTACATATATTCTTTTCTATATTTAATTCACGTAAATAATTTTTTTTTAAAAATTGAGAAAAAAATTTTTAAAATATATCAAATCCTATATATTAACATTTAGTACAGAATATTTGACACCCCTACGTAAATAGTGATTATTATGCGTTTAATATATTATTTAAAATTGCCAATGTAACAATTTAACTGTTTAAATATATATTTTTATTTTTTATTTTTTTTTGTTTATATAATATTTTTTACGAATTTTAAATAATTTTAGCTAGCTTACAAAGTTTGGTTACAAAAAATGGTAATCTCACACTTTTGTTGACTTATTGTGATCTTAGAACATGCTGAAAAATTTATTTAAGTCTTAAAGTATACATTTAATGTGTTAAATTATAAAATGTAGAGGCTATAATATAATTTTTTTAAGGTCTAATTAAAATTTTATTAATATTAAATTATTAATTTGTATTATGAATATAAACAAATATTTTTTAGTTCAAAATTTTTATACATGTTTTATTGCTGAAAATAAAATAATTATAGAATAAACTATGATGCTCTAGGTGCAACCTTTGATGTGGCCATGCGTTTTCTGCACGAGAGTCCGTGGCAAAGATTATCTGATATGCGGGCCCTGTGCCCTAACATACCCTTCCAGATGTTACTAAGGGGGGCTAACGCCGTCGGTTACAAAAACTACCCAGATAACGTTATATTTAAGTAACATTTGGATTATTATTACTATTTAAAATTATAGTTGTTTAGAATTCAAAATAAAAGACAGGGTACCGATTTTGTTTTAAATAAATAATCTAATTTTAAAAAATACTTTAGGATGTAAATTATTATGATTTCGACTAGGAAATGTTAAAACATTGGAATCGAGAGGGAGTCTATAACTCTCCGGAGTTTTTTTTTTGGAATTTGCTAATTAACACATATAATTATTACATAATTGCTCTTTTAATTTAAAACTTTCATTAAACAAAATGAGTTTGTACTACCAAAATACAAATTTTATATCCAATAAGCTAATTTTAACTAGCAAATTCCAAAAAAAATAACTCCGGAACTCCTGAGTTTATGGACTCCTTCCCTATTCCGGAAATGACATGCCCTAATTTTTAGGTGAAATCTTTAAAAATGTAGAATAAGAGCCGGTTTGAAGCTATTTGTAATTGAGTTTTTTTCAAAAAAAGTAGTTTTTTAAAAAATAATTATTCCAGATTCTTAATTAAATCTTGTTTTCTTTCGTAATTATTTACCTTCATAGTAAATCCTCATAATTTATTAGTTATTAGAGACAAAATAGGGATTAATCCCTAGAATTGGCCTTTTTTAATTAATTGTATTTTGTGTATTTAAATTAAATGCATATTTTTTTGGCATATTGTAATAGAAATAATGTTAAATTCGCTATATTTTGCATTACATATCCTTAATGAATTTAAAAAAACTTCACAAGCTTTTTTTGTTTTTTAGGAGGCAACTTAACTTATTTATATATATTTGTAATATTATCATTACTACGATGTTATCTGCGATTATCTCTCAAAATGTCAAAAAACCGAGCTTCAGAACAATCTCTCTCCTACCGCACTCTCTTATTTTTTATTAGATTTTGTGAACTCGCCAAAAACCAGGGTATGGATATCTTCCGCGTTTTTGACGCTTTAAATTATTTGCCCAACTTATTGGTCGGCGTAGAAGCTGTAGGCAAAGCAGGTTTTTTCCGAAATAATGCATTTTTGTTTTTTTTTATAAGTTTATTTTCTTTTTTGCTGGCCATAAGAATAAAAGTGCTTTCTCCTTAGATTTTAATAAGTTTTGTTTTTTGCCGAAATTTGTATTCGGATATATCATCGTAAACCATATTAATCTATTTTAAATAAACCTTGTTTGAACGCATTCTATTTTTGGACTATATTTTTTTTCTATAAATCAAAGCCTGTAATTAACTTATAAATATATAATTTATTATAACTATGTTTATTACAATTTTTTTTTTGTTAAAAATTATATATAATTTTGCAAAATGATTTAATTCAATTTCTTCAAAAGGTGGTGTGATTGAAGCTGCAATCTCCTATTCCGGTGATGTGTCAGACTCGTCGAGAACTAAATACACTACGGATTATTACATGAAGCTGGCCGACGAGTTAGTGCGTGCTGGAACTCATATACTTTGCATCAAGGTCCTTATTCCAAATTTTTAAAGTTCTTATATCTTTAAAAATAGCAGCCCGCTGGTGAGCATTCAATCATTCAAATTGTAAAAAAGGTTTAATTAATTTTTAAGAGTTAGAATTTTACTTTGTTGAAATGATTACACTGGACACCTTAATTTGTACGATCTTAAGCATTATTTATGACTACTGTCGTTTTTGGTCAAGTTTTTGGTGCTAGTTACGAATATGAAAGCCAATGCCTCATATTTTTAGTTATTGGGTGTCAAAGTAGATTTTTCCATTTTTCGGCGTTTTTCGGGCTTCTTTATAATAAATATGGCTAGTTACAAAAGTTTTCAAATATATTTAGATTACGAAAACATTCATTATAAACATAAGGGGTTTTATTTTTGTTATTATATTTAATTTTTTTTTATTTTCTTATTTTTATTGAATAAGTGGTTTTCGTCATTAACCCGTTTTTTGATCCTAAATAACTTGAAAGTAAGTTACAAATAATTTCAATCTATAAACTTTTTTTATATATTTTTTATAAGGAATTTGAATATGCCAAAAAATATTTTGGATAATCAATAGTTAAAGTTTATAATTTTTTTTAAACTTTGGACGCGGTTTTAAAAAAATTAGAGGCATTAGATAAAAACTAAACCTGGGATCGTTATCGCAAAAAAATTCTTCACAAACCCGCTATAAAAACCGTTTAATAGTTTTTTTGTTGTCCAGTGTTATCAACTGTATAGATTTAGATATAAATTTATCAAGATTTATAAATATATACTGAGAGCAACTGCTCCGACTGGTAGAAATTATTGTAAAATTAATGTTTTAATAATGTTTGATATAAAAATAAAAATTTTATAAAATTTTTTTTAAAATTAATTTTATTTTTTTCAAAAACAAATGAAACCTGATTGCGCCTTTAGAAAATTTTCATTTATTTCGTTGACCGGTTTTTTTACCGGATCCTTTTGATTTTTACAATCATCTGTCAAACAAAATCTTCCTCATTCATTTTAGGATATGGCGGGCGTGCTTAAACCTGAAGCGGCTCAAATCCTAATTTCTCGGATCAAAGACAAACACCCTCAAATACCTATTCACGTCCACAGCCATGATACTGCCGGATGCGGAGTGGCGGCCATGTTGGCATGCTATGGCGCCGGCGCTAGCGTTGTCGACTGCGCCATCGATAGCATGTCCGGCCTAACATCACAGCCTTCAATGGGGGCTTTAGCTTGTGCGGTGCCTAGATCGAGCGGCGGGACCGGTATTTTTTTTCATTTGTTTTCCATGTTTTTTTGTATACATTTTTTAGTTTTTTTTTATTTATTTTATGTTTTTTTAAAAATATTTTTGAATTTTTGTTTTATATAACACGATAAAAAGATTTGGACAAGGAAGCTTTCAAGAAATTACAAAATATTGTTAAGCACTTAAATACTTTTCTTATATTAAAATTCTTTAAAAATTGAAAATTTAAGGAATTTTTAAAATTTTAAGAGTGTAAAAATTACTATTAAATAAAGTTTTTTTAAAGACTCGTTTAGAGTTTATGCATTTTTGTTAAAATTAAAATATAGATATTTCAAATTTCTTACTTTTATTTTAGAAAAAGTGTTTTTAGTGCTTGAAATAAAGATATTTGTGACAATATTTTATAAAAAAAATTTTTTTTTGAAAGAATGAAAGGTCTCAAACACGCTTGAAAATATTGTAACAATTTTCGTGCCTCGCAAATTTAGTTGTCATTTCTATAGGCGATTGTTTACACGTGGCTAAAAATTTGATTTTAATAGATAGGAATATGTACTTAAAGGCGTGTTTAGAATTCATTCATTAAAAAGTTTTTATCTACTTCGAAATTTTAAAAACAATTTTGTTCCTTTGAATAGTATTTGTAATGCTGATAATTAAGATTGGCCCTTTTTTAAGACGCAATGTCTCAAAAAAATTTTTTTTTTGAATTTTTATCAATTTTGAAAATTAAATTAACTTTAAACGCGCCCTCATTTTTGTATTGAGTGTTTTTATATCTTCTGTACTAAAGGCAGGAGATTTGGGAATTGAATCCTTGCTATAGTCTTTTTTTTTAAATTAGAACACATGTAGATCCGTTTTGAAGCTGCTTAGTGGCATGCTTAGTTGTATATCCTAAACATGTATAACTAACATAACCTGTTTCGTATTAGTTTTTACATTGTTCAAGTTAAATCATGACCTTATACGGGTTTTGCCCTCATCTATGGGGATTTTTTAACCTATTTTTTTGCTCTTATTAAATTAGTTTTGAAGCTTTATGTAAAGTTTTATAACATTTTTCAAAATATCTTTTAATTTAATTTTTATTTAAATATATAACAAAATAATACACTAAGTATTATTTAATATAATTTTATAGAATGTCTAGTTTTTAAAATTAGTAATAGCCAAAAATACTTTGTTGTCATAATATTTTTTTTATGAATCTTTGTTAAAATTATTTACTAAACCTAAAAAACACTAATGAATCAATAATATTCATCCATTTAATTTATTAAAAAGATTTGTTTAATGTAATATAGAAAAACTAAATATTCCTAATTTTCAGATTTTTTTGTGTTAAATAAAATTTAAAATATAAATTAGTCATATCTTATATTAGTTTATCATTAAAGAGCACGTATTTTTCTTTAAGATTGAAAAATAAAGTTAGAACTTTTAACTTTTTAAAGTTATAGAGTTTTAAAATAGGAGTCTGTATGGACCCCACTGTAGCATTCGCGTTACAAATTTTTCACCCTTGCATTTGCAGGTTAAACACTTAGGAAAATAAACCAAATATTTATTAATGAGCATAGTTAAAATTTCTCATGCTTATAAACATTTTTTTTTGTAAATTGACCTGTTTTGAAATTTTCGAAACATTACCCCGTTTTGTAGGTTTAGATCTAAATTCACTCTTCCAATATTCTGCGTTTTGGGAGGAAACACGCCATCTATACGCACCTTTTGAATGCTGTACGACTTTGAGGAGTGGGAGTGCAGACGTTTACGAGAATGAAATCCCCGGTGGTCAATACACAAACTTGCAATTCCAATCTTTCAGCCTCGGCCTAGGCGATAAATTTACTGAAGTCAAGAAGGCTTACATACAAGCCAATAAACTATTGGGAGACCTGATTAAGGTATAACAATTATGGAAAAAAAATTTTATTTAATTATTAGGAGATCTTGTTTTAAATTGTATAAAAAATGAATAGTAACGGGAATAAAAAGAAATTTTTTTTACTAACATAAATTTTAAATTTTTTTTTGAAAATTGTTTAATTTAGAGATCTTTCTTTTATAATTTATCTAGGAATTATAAAAACTCGACTCAAAATTTGTTATGAGCTATTAAAGACTAGACCCTCATATAAATTCTAATTCTTTTACCTTTTTTTTATTCAATCTTTGTAAGTCAGCTATCAACATTAAGAATTTTGGAAAAATGTTAATAAATGAACTATTAAAAAGTAAATAAAAATTGAAACTTTTTATTCAAATTTCAATTAATTATTCCGACAAAATTTCATGTATTTTGCAATTTGGGGTCCATGCGTATTAATGTTGATATAACTTGATATATTCTACAACAAAATTTTTTTTTGAAATTTAAGCATACTTTAGGGGGGTAAGTAATGTCAATTTTGCCTATTTTGAAAATTATTTGATTATCATCGATCTGGTAAGCCAGGTTGGGATAATGGTTCAATAAACAAAAAAATGAAGAGATTATTGTCATAAAGATTACTTTATATAACATTTGAATAGACTTTTGCCAATATTAAATAAATCAGAGTTCAAATGGGGCCATGATATTGGCCCGATTTGTGCGACATATTTTTTAATTTATTCCCCGCCTAGAATTTTAATTTTCGACCTGGCCCGATAGGGCCCCAAATTTTTTTATTACTAGCTAAAATAAAGATAAAATTATGAATAAAATACCAAGTGTAGAAATAACATCCCTCATCGCGTTATTACAAATTTATCTTTTTCTAACTCTGCTTAATAATAGTTAAAATGAGTTATAATGTTTTTTAAATTTTTTTATTTTTTTTTTTTCCCTGTTTTTGTGATTTTTTGAATTATAAATAAATAAAAAAATTTTTTTAATAAACGTTTGGTTTTAATTATTTTTAATGGCCATAGATATGTAAAATTAGAATTAAATGCATATAATTCAATTTTTTTAAATACCAAAATCAAAATAATCCATCTACATGTTTTTTAGGTGACCCCGACATCAAAAGTTGTTGGCGACCTAGCCCAATTTATGGTTCAAAACGGACTCTCGCCCGCGGATGTGGTCGATAAGGCCGGCGAACTTTCCTTTCCTCAATCCGTCGTTGAGTTTATGATGGGCGAAATAGGACAACCTTACGGAGGGTTTCCCCAACCCCTAAGGGATAAGGTAATCTTATAGCTCTGTCAAATTAAAAAAAAAATCATTAGGCGAATGTTAATATTAAGCCTTTTTTTAAAAACTTATTTAATTTATAATGTATAGTTATTTAATATTAAACTAATGTTTGACAAAAAACTATTTAATCTTTAGCCGTAAGTATTTAGCTAACTTTGAAATTATCACAAGTTTTAAATATTTTTAACTCCGTCGACAATATTTGAGATATTTTACTATATTTTTTTATTTTAAAATTACAATATATAATATGTGCGTGGCATGTCAAAACATTGAAATCGGGAAGGAGCCCATAAATTTGGAGTTTTTTTGGAATCTGATGGTTAATACGTATAATTATTACATAATTAGCTGCTCTTTTATCTATTTTCAATTTTTATTAAACAAAATGAAATCGGACTACAAAAATACTTATTTCAATGTGTCTAATAAGCTAACGTTAACTAGCAAATACCAAAAAAAATACTCCGAAACTCCGTTTATAGAATCCTTTCCGAAAATCCTTTTGACATACTCTAATTATGCGTAATACTTAATGAATTACGATTCTACAAAGTTCATTTTTAGTAGAAAGGTCGGACATAGTTGCCACACAGTGCAATTTTAATTTGTTATTGTAGCTTTTTTTAAATTTGAGTCTGAAAAAAAAGCAAAATATTATGACACTACTTTTTTTAAAATCATAAATTATAATTGACAAAAAACTCGATTTTTATAAGAGAGGAGTGCGGATTTATCTGCTACATAATCATGAGCTTGAGCTCCTCGAGGAGTTTTGTAACCTGAAAAGGTCTCTTGTATAGCGTTATGGTAACATTTGACCTTATCCTTGAAACATATATTTTTTTGTATGCCATTAATGGATTCTAACATTTTTTTTAATTCCCTTCGCTAATACAGCTGCTCAAAGGCCGCAAACCGCTTGAGGGCCGAGCTGGCAAAATCTTACCCCCTGTAAACTTCGAAACACTGCGGGCCGAGCTAGAGGCCCAAGTGTTGCCAGGGATGTCAGACAAACTGACGGATGAAGATGTTTTGAGTTACGCCATGTACCCCAAGGTGACTTTGGATTACCTCAATTTCCGCACTCTTTACGGTCCGGTCGACCTGTTGGATACGCGCACCTTTTTGGTCGGTCCGTCAGTGGCAGAAGAGATCGAAGTTTAGATATTTACTAATTCATAAGTTCCATTTTTCCTAGAGAATTTATAAATCATAATTTTGGATATAACATTAAACAAGCTGTGCATTTTCATTTATATTTTCATTTGATAACATTAATATTTTTATATTTTACTTCAGTTTTAAACAATTATTATGATAATTCCTTTACTAAACATTTTTAAATATAAGATAAATACTTGTTGCAAATTTGTATTTTTTGGTCATTAATATAATTTTAAAATTAGAATGTTTGTTTTTTCTTTTTTTTTGTTAAAATTTAGTTCGAACTTATGGCGCGTTTAGACCGAATCTGGTTGCTAAAGTTTGAAACGCATTTTAACAGAAAATTGCCAATTTTTGTTATTAGAATTAAAAATATTAAAAATAAGATTTTTTAGAAAAAAAGAATAACAATTTTGGATTTTCTAATTATAAAAATTTTTTTGTATTAATAAAGTCTGAGCACGCCTTTACACATGTAATTTGTTTTTCAATAAAGAAGAAACTGTGAGGGGGTGGTTTTTTAGCAGGTATTCCTAACCCTGCATGCACCGGTGTTTTTAGTGAAATACAGACATCAGTGCGGTTAATTTAATTCATTATATCAAAATACCTTTGCTTCATTTACGCACTGATCAATCTGTTATTTTTAAAAATTACTGGTGTATTTGATGATCCCAATCCCAGTTTATTTATAGGCTAGCTTTGGGATCAAACGAGCAAATTTTTCCACCTCCTTACCAAAAAAAAATTTATGAGCTAAATCCTTATTCTTAAACATCTAGGTCCCGCTTGAGAAGGGTAAAACGCTGCACATCAAAACGCTTGCCAAGGGTGACTTATCCAAACGCGGCGAGCGGGAAGTCTTTTTCGAACTCAACGGACAACTCCGTTCAGTTTACATAAAGGACAAAAGTGCCGCTAAAGAAGTCAAATCAACAGCTAAAGCCGACCCCAATGACAAAGGTTCGGTCGGGTCTCCTATGCCTGGCGAAATTATTGACATACAAGTAATACCGTATTAGCTTGGCCTGCGTTTATACTACAAGATATTTTTTTAAATCCTTTTATAGGTTAATTTTTTTGACAAAGTTGTTATTTTGTGCATTTAAAAATATTATTTCAAACTTTTTACCTCTATTAATCAAACCTATTTCGTAATTAAATTTAAATTTGAAAATTTATTTTATGTATAATTATTGCCTCTATATTAGGAGGTGTAAAATTAAATTACTTCACTTGTGCTTTTTCCTATTCTGAGGAACGTGATATAATTTTCGACATTATTAGGTCAAACCGGGAGCCACGGTTAAAAAGGGCGATCCCATGATCATTCTCTCAGCCATGAAAATGGAAATGTTGGTGCAGGCTCCTGTAGCGGGCAAAATTAAGAAAATTCACGTTACCAAGAAAATGAGGGTTGATATTAACGATTTACTCGTCGAAATTACAACTGAAAATTGACGTGTTTTCCTCCTAAATTTTTTTAATATAATAGTAATGAGTATTTACTCATGTATCACAAATCCTCAAATTCGTCTTTAATTTGTAAATTGAAAAATCATTGTTTTTTTATGCCTTTCATCTAAATCCGTTTTACAATTTTATTAGTCTCGTCCACAAAAAATAAACCAAATAAAATTTGCAGAAAAATTATTTAGTTAAAATGAAAATTTTATTTTAAGTCATTTATACACCCATTAAAGTTATTCACTTAAGTTTGTGATGAAAAAATAAATTTCTTGGTCAATTCTATTTATGATATATTTTAAACTTAGAAACTGCCTGTTTTATATTATAATTAGTCTCTTATAAATAGCAACTTAATATGAATTTTTCGAAGCAATATAACATTAAACAGATAAAACTATTTAAAAATTAATTATCAACCCACAAAATGTATATTTTTCCATCCTACAAAAATTATAATGCCCAAATACCATAAATCGGTTAATAAAATTTAGTACATTAATTGTCTTTAAAATCACTTTTCTAAATAAATTGTCGTTAAGATTCTGACTCTGTTTTTATTTTATGAAATGTGATATATTTTTGAGGAACGAACCTAGCAGAACTTATTAAATGCCAACTAAATGTAAAGTTGTCTTCATTTTTAGTTAATAAAATTTAATGTATTTTTTTTATTAATTTTAGCTCAGTTGATTTCTTTGCCTTTTATATTTTTTAATGTTAAACAATGGGCAAGTTATAATCTTGTTTTGTTTGACCAACTGTTCCTTCACTTGCGCGCATTTAATATTTTGATATGTTTTATGATTTCTATTAAGTGAAAGTAGAGCTGGGAAAATGCCCATTTTTGGGTCAAACTCGTTTTTTAATTTTTCGAAATTTAGAATAAATAAAGGGTTTTAGCTTTAATCAAGATAATATTTATAAAATTTAAAATTTTCTGCTTATATTCTGTATTTATTAATAATTTATTTTTTTAATCTGTCATAAAATTTTTAAAAAACAAAAATTTGAGTTTAGTCGGAAAATGTGTTTTTTCCCAGCTCTGAGTGAAAGTTTTAGAATTAAAAAGTTTAACTTACTTAAGCGTAAATAATTGTTTTTATTATTTCATAACTTCTTTTATACACAACGTGAGCCCTATTTTCGTTTTTCTTAGCCATAAACGCAGATTGAATTTTTTTTTATATTTTGGATATTGTTTCTTGTAAAATTATCAAAAATCCACATATATGAATAATTCTTGATTGCTATTAGAACTCAGCACAATTAAGATACTTTATAATTTGTTTTTTGATACGATTTTACAAAAATCTGAAAGTCTATCAGCCTATGTTAAATTAGCAATTATTTACAACTGCAATCTGTTAATTTTGTTTCTTGCCTATATAAATTTTTTTATAATTGGTACAAATACATTTTTTGTATGTTCATAGTATATTTATTAAAAATATATATATATTTTATAACTTTATGGTTTGGCAACTTTAGGAATAAACACTGAATCATTATATGACTCAATTTTTTAATATATCAAAATTTATGATATTACATAGGTCAACAAATATCAAATATCAATGTTACAAAAAATAAGTGTATGAAAACATTAAAAGTATCCATCCCTATGAAGACCTTATTTCTAATATATTTTCCGTTTATATTAGTTTCAACCGCTTTTGGCTCTTTAGTTCCATCAATTACGAGAAAAATTGTCATTTTAAGAGATTTTGCGACCTCGAAAATACCCTAAAATATTTTAAGAATTTTTTTTAACACTTCTTTGTAACGTATATTTATGATCTCAGTTAATGAATAAAATCTTTCGGTATAACATTAACATTTAGAAAGTATTCGAATCCAAACTTAAATATGACATAATATATTATCGGTTTTGAAAAAAATATTATTTTGACTAACATTGTTATGTGAATATGGAGAGAAATTCAATTTTTTTTGTTTTTAATAATTTGGTATTTTATCTCACAACTAGCATCTTATTTGTATCAAAACCGTAGAATAGTTAAGTTGTCACGGGTTTATTAGTCAGATTCGCACGGCGGCGACCTAGGTTTGTGGACATATTGAGTCATATCGTTTAGGGCCACCACCGATAATTTAACTTAAACATTTTGACTCTTATTTAAAATTTTGAACATCCGATTTCTCATCTTAAAACGGTTTTTTATATAAAGAGAAGAGGTGTATTTTATTTTTTAGGCCTTTTTTTAATTTCTTCACGAACTCGTTTGTTTAGTCATATTAAAAGCTCACTCCAAAGTCGAAAAATAATTTTTTTAAATTTCTAAAACATTAGGTTTCCAAAGAATCTTAAGTATAATTATAATTCGTTTTTAAAATTGGTCTAAATAAGTATAATATTTAAAATTATTAACAATTTACTTTCAAGTGAATTAAAATAGAAAGCGTGATTTGTGACGAATCCTACTAATATTTAAAAATAAAAAATATAAAAACATTTAAAAAACATATGTTATTAAAGAATATTCTATTAACATGTTTTTAAATGTTTTAACCAACACTACCAAAATAAGGGAACCTCATTTTTGACACCGAAAAATCTTAGTCATTGGCTAAAAGTTTGATTTCATATTCATAACATATAAATTACAATGTCTGATAAAATAGGTCAATAAAAACACAATAGGACATATCCCTTGATGGCATCCAATATATGTTTTCCATTTTTCATAGTTTCTCTACTTTCGCGAATTCCGACCATTTTAAAAAATGGCCATTTTATCAAATTTACAGTTACAACCTCTAGATTACCTTAAAAAAAATTAAAGATTCTTTTTTTCTATAAAAATTACTTGTAACTTATATTTATCATCTCTAACGTGAAATAAAATATAAAAATATAAGCTATTACAGCACAGCATTTAGATATTACAGAATATATAGCGTCCAAACTTATAACACTATTTATCATCCATTTTTGATAATAATTTAGTTTGAGGTTTGATTTTAACAGTTTAGATTCTATTAATACGCAAAAGAAAAAATCAATTTTGTACTTTGTGACTTTTTTTTAATAATGTTTGCAGCTGACTTACTATAATAAAAACGGTAAAGGGATTTGAAAAATTTTAAGATGGGAGGTTTGATCTCCATAGTTAATTCATACCTCTCAAAAATTTGTTGACCTGTATAATCAGCACCTAATATTTGACCAAAAACGATAGTCATGATGATACCTAAGTTTGTCCATATTTTGTTGTCCGGTGTTATTATTATACCAATTTTACAGATATTCAATTGTTAAATATATTTTTAAATGAAAATTTTAAACTATGTGAGCGTCAATTTAAAGATGCGAATACAAAAAATCTTTCGAAATGTCTAAAATGTGCCAAAAAATTGTATTTTTTTGGACTTGACATATATCCTTTGATTTTCATCATATTCGAAACATAAAAAAAGAGGAGACATTCTATAATGATATTTTAGACCAGGTATTTCGTGAACCCACACCTGTAGGCAAACGTTTTCTAGATATTTCTCAAGATTACGTTAAATTTACGAACGTATAGAATTATAAATGATGTTTTGGTGTTGTTTTCGACAGATGAAGCCAACAAAATATTAAAATATTTGCAAAAACCAACCAAAGGTATGTATTTCGTAGTTTAATTATTGTAATTTTTTACGACCTAATTATTTGTAATCTTTATATTTTTGTAATTCCATTTAATGAACACCGATCGGGGTTACCCCGTTCTGCGAATCCTAATCTATCTCGCTTTCTATGTCATATCCGTTTGGATTATCCTACAAATATCTAGTAAATATTCGAAATTCATTTTGTTTTTATTGAAGCTCTCAACGAAACCTCATAAGCAAGCCATTACGGATAGAAAAACACTATTCTTTACTGGTATAAGTGCTTGAATTTAGGTTTACCCTAAAAAGGATTTAAGATTTAACCTTTTTACATGTAGGGGGCGCATGATTCGTTTGCAGCTTTGACTCTTTTGACCCGAACAAAACAATTTGTATTATCGACGGGTTGTCAAGTATGCTCGCTCACACCGACCTAGGTTTTAAGCCGAGGTTCCCACATTAGGCTAAACCGTGTTTAAGGCCTATTGCCTATGTGCGCGACTGAGCAAGCCTTAAAGCTGTTTGTAAGCGTCTTTTAAATTTCCCAAGGAAAAGACCGACTATGCGCATAGAATTAAAATCAATCCTCCTGCGTCTTAGACAGGGGTGTTTGCCACTGAGTGTTATATAATCCTACAGGCTTACGTAAAAAAGTATGAAACAAGTTCTCTAGATTAAAAGGATAAATTTTGTTATTCCCTTACTTTTAAAGGGCCATTTCTAGATAGTTAGATCCACTATGACGAATATACTGCTTCGATTTGGAATTCGAGTCAGTTAAAAATTATGTGCAAAAATATTTATCTTACAGCATTTTGCCCTATGCTTTGCCCTTAGGGGTTCAACATAATATGGGTAGGATACATTTTGTACAAGTATCAACTTTTTCGCATATTCATTTATTTCTGCCCTAAAATTTTATGGTCCGATACCTGCCTATATGCCTCAGTAAAGAGTTGTAAAAAAACTTATTGCTTTTAGGCATTCGCCTTATAAATAAAACCTAAGATATCAGATTGATAATAATTAAAGGTTTATAAATGAGTTTAAAAGATGCTCCTTAAACGGGGTTTTATCTAAACATTTTACATATCAAAGTTGTTTTACATTCATTCTAGAATATGTAAAAATTTCCTCGGATGTTTCGGAAAACGATAATATATGGCTCGATAAGCTTTTCTCAAATAACGACTCACCTGTGCTCAAGTCCCCAGGTAATAATAATTTTTGTATAAACTCAATTAAAAATAATTTTATTTCACCAAGTTTTAGCATAAAAAATTTCTATAGAAATTTTGAAAAATAATTATTTTTAAAATACGTGGCCGGAAGACTTTAAATTTAGTAAATATGATATTTTTATTATTTTTTTTATTTATTTTAATTACTTCTTTCATATATTACATTTAATATACTACCTGTTTATAATTTATTAATTATATTTAACATTGTTAATTTGATATTATAATATATTAATGCTGGAAATCTCATAAATAAAATCTTTTTAATTTTTTCTATTAAGACACATGTCGACAAATTTTCGAGAGTTATGAGCTAATTATAGAGATCAAACCTGCCGTTTTAGGGATTTTTAAATCCGTTTACCGTTTTATCTAAATTCATAAAAACATCGAAAATTTTAGAAAAAATGTCATATAAACAAAAAAGATTCAAATATGAAAATAAAATGATTTTTTTTGCATTATCACAAACAGCTAATCCGTAATTCAAATTTTAGATGGTATTTTTAAAAGTGTTTTAAATTGGACGGGGAATATTCATTATTATCTAAATATGTAAGAGCTTGATTAAGATGAAAAGTTACAAATAATTTTTATATGGATAAAAAAAATTTTAATTTCTTTTTTTTAAGTATTCTCGAGGTCGCAAATCTGTTAATTTAATCAGAAAAAGCCAATTTATTAAGCATATATGAGTATTTTCTTAATTTAACTTCAAAAACGTTTTTAACATTTTTGAGCTCTCATGTTCTTTATAAAATGTGTCTGCGTCTAAATATTTTTATTTTTTATGTATTTATAAATTTTTTTTAATTTACCCCCACTTAAGAGATATAAATAACTCATATTTTTTGCTCTCCAATCAAAAAATGAGTATTTGTGTTCTCTCGTTAATTGAAACATTGAAATATTATAATTTTGCAATTAAAGTTTATAAACTAAAATTCCGCTAGCGTAATGCTTTGAATTTAACTCACTCTTTCGTTTCAAACAAATTATTTTAAAATGTTAAATTTGGCATATTGAGTAAATGGTAGGATCGATCTATTTATTTTCTTGCATAAATTAGTATTTTTAAATTTATTTAATTTTTAGGGGTTTTTTTATTTGCTTGTTTAATTCGTGACAACAATCTAGATTTTTTTCAAAATGATATTCTTGGTTGATTTAATGACATGTTGTTAAAGCGCGGGCGAATTGCAATTAACCTTACCAATGTGCTTTGAATGAACATTAATTTAAAAAAAAATTAGAGTTTTAAATTTATTTATTCATTAAATGTTTTAGTTAAACTGAAAGGGCCAAAGAACTCAATTTAAAATTTTTGATATACCTAAAATATCTTAGACGATTTAAATTTTTAGTTGAATTATTAAAAGCATGGCAATAGTTTTTTTTAATGTTTTTGGCTAAATAATTAACATCTTAGAACTTGTTGGGAAACACTTAAAATTTTAAGCGGTAAGGTTAAAAACAAAAAATTAGGTTTTATTTGGCGACAAATAAAAAATAAACAGAAATTTTTTCTTGAACTTCTTATATATTTAACTTATCCAAACATATAATCATTTCAAAATTTTTAGCCCCGATTAAAACTAAGTTTAGAATTTTAGCCAAAAAAAATAAAACTTCTCTTATTTTAATGAAAGGGGAAATAGGGTTAGAGTCGTTGAATATTCTCGATACAACAACGTTTTCAAACAAACTAACTCAACGTTCAAGTCTTTCATTCACAGTTATATTTAGAATAATCGAAAAAAAAATATGAAAACTCTAGTTTTCTCTTTAAAATATGATTTATAAACGCGTTCATAACTCTTCTAATACTATATGCTAAATATAAAGGGTTGCTAGTTATAACATCCCTGTCGTGCGCGTGCCTAAGAGGATAAAGAAAACATTATATTTTAGTTCGTTTTTTAGTGGTAGTATTTTGGTGGCAAAAAAAAGGAATTTGTTTTGTTGGCTGAGTGCCGGGAGTTATAATCAAGAAGAATTCGATGTTTTGATGTAATGACATTAATAAATTGTTTGAAATAAATATTTAAAAGTGTTTATATTATTATATTCTTAATGCCCGAGGTATATAAACATTTGATATTTTTTTACAATGATTAAATTCGTCCTATTAATAACAATGTTACCGTCCTTTTCCCCGCGGAGTTCGCCATTATTTATCCCTTACCTTGGGCCCCCGAACAATAATAATAATTTTCCCCTTTGGATCCCAGTATTGGTCAATGTCTTAATTATTGTCAACGGCCACGAGCTTGTCAATCCCTTAAGAGTTAAATTAATTTAAATAACTTTCCCGACTCTAAAGTGTTATTGCCCTTAATTTTCTATATGATATATTAGACCCGTTTTTGTCAGGCCTAAAATTACTCAAACAGGAATACCCGTATTCCATGTTCCTTGAGCCCGGCGGGGAATATCAACTCCTCTGGGGAGTCGATTATATCAATCGAACCCTACGTATGGTACTTAAGGTACGAGAAGACTCATTCGAAAACTATAAAAGTTCTTTAAACAAATCTGACGACCAAAAACCATGGTATTGGCTGGGCTTAGGATTTTCCGATTATGGTGATTTAAAAGGAGCCGATCTTGCCCTCATAACTCGGGTAATCTTTATATTCACAAAACTGTATTAAAATATCGTCATTTACTAATTGATGATATATTATCAAATGCCATCGTTAAATAAGGAATTATTATTTATCGCGGACAAACTAATTAAAAAATTTATTTTTTTTAAACAAATTTTTAGATAAAATTGTCATTTCTAAAAATTTGTATAAATTTCCTTTTATTTATATTAAAAAAAAATTTAAAAGTTGCAGAATTTGCCTCAAGTTTGGACACTTATTTAATATTCATGTTTCAAATTACTTTTATGAATAAGAACTCATTAACATAATGAATATGTAATCACATAATTTTTTATTTTGACATTTAATGTAACAGATGGAGACAGATGACCCAAACAACGTTGGACAAACAGCATACCAGATCATAGTAAAGAATTACTGCATTTTTCAAGTTTCTCTTGAATATTTTGATACAAGACCTTAGGCTATTTTCAAAATGTCATATTGAAGGTTTTAGGGTTTTTAATGAGCCTATAAAGATTTAATGAATGGATCTATCAAGGCCGAGTCAAATGTTATTTTACATTTTAGAAAACTTGAGAAAAAAGTTTAAAAAAAAATTATTTTTATTTAAAATAAAGTAGTTGAATAATATTAAAATTTTTTTTTTCAACAAATCAATGTCAATAAAACGAGGCAAATAAGGTCGCGTTTAGATTTCATTTGTATAAAATAAAATATACATTTTTTTTTGATTTTTTTTTGAAATTTTTTAAGCGATAAAATTATTGATGGATTTATTAAAACTATTGATATTCTTTAATTACATATATCAGAAAATTAAAAATGGGTATTACTATTTAATTATCAGTATTTTAAAAATAAATAATATAAAAAAAATTAATAAATTGGAAAAAAACACTCTTTTTTAACAACAAAAATTGCCAAATAATTAATAAATAATTTATTTTGATTTTGGGAAAAAATATTTTACAAAATTACTAGTGCAAAAACACATGTTTAAAATATAATAATCTGGACATTAATGCAATGATGCATTTAACAGGTCATAAATCTGTTTTTATAATCATTTTCAATGCCTATTGTAAATATAACCCATATTGTGAGTTTTTTACTATTAAATTAAAACTTTAAATCCACAGTTTAACCATTTTTTGACAGTTTTGAGTTAATTAAAGAGGTCAAACCTGCCATATTTGGGAATATCAAATCCGTTTACCGTTATCAAAACTTAATTAGTTGGTTATAAACATTAAAAATTTTAGAAAAAAGGTCATTAATAAAAAAAAAGATCAAAAATATAAATTAAAAATCTTTTCATATTTACAATAACTAAACTGTTAAATTTAAACTATTTTCATTAAAAACCGATCGTGTCGTATTTAAGTTTGGATGCGAAATGTTTTGTATCTAAATGCTAATTTAAGAGCTTGTAATATTAATAAAACCTATTTATCATTATTTGTGATTATAAATATAAATTACAAGGGATTTTTATATGCAAAATATATTTTTGAATTTTTTCTTTTTAGAATATTTAAATCTGTCAATTCGGTTAAAAAAGGCCATTTTTCGTTATAGACGAATTTAAAAAGCCAAAGACGGGAGGGACTAAGAAATACAAAAAATATATATGAGATTAGGCTATCATGGGTATGCATTTTTGTAATTTTATAAAGTTTCGTTTCTGGCATTGATATTTGTTGATCTGTGTTATAGGACGCTCATGTAACCTTAACCGATGAAATAATTTCGTCCAAAGAGGATCAAAATTGGCACTTGGATGGAGTAATTCACAATCTCAACCGGAAAAAGCTTAAAAGTAGAAAAATCAAGCTTAAACAGAGTTTTTTGTATTTCATGATGAGCCGAAAATTTGACACATGCGATCAAACAACGGGCAGTAATGAAAAAGAACGCCATGATTATGTTCTTGACGTAAAAATTATTTTTTTTTGATTTGCTATTAATTTTGTAACTGATCAAAATAATTAAATAAAATAAGAATATGGATAGGTTTGTAATATGTAAAAAAAAATTAACTTTTTTTTGGCAACTGCATTTAGGGGAAAGAATTAAATGATTAAAAAAATTATGTTTTGAAATATTGTATGTAGGCAGTAGGCACGTTAAGAATGTACTATAAATCGTGTTTTTTCTCATGTTATTTAAATGAAAACGGTATATGCTAAATTATTCTATAATTTTACCATATTCCATTTTTTAATTCACAACTATAATAATTTTTGTTGTTAAAATTTAAATTTTTTGTTGAGGGGTTGTGCTCGTTAGATACTGAAATTAGCTTATAAAGTGGCTGGGATTGAGATCATTATATACACCAGTAACTTTTAAATGCTGAACATATAGATCAGTGCTTAATTGAGAATAAGGTACGTTGATAAAAAATTTAAATTGTATTCCTTAAAAAATTAACCGGTGCATGCAGGGTTTGGATTACCTGCCAAAAATCCACCTCCTTACGGCTATAACTAAAATCTATAAATGTGAACGAAATTTTATACAAATAATTAGATTTTTATATATTTTTTTTAAATAATTAACAAAATAGAAAAATTGAACAAAACATTTTTTTTTAGAATTAAGACATTGAATGTGTTAAGTAAGTCTAAATCAAATTCTGACACCAAAGAATGGAACTGGTATTTGATTTTACCTGTTATTCATATGAAAGTGAACATTTTCTATTTTTTTCCTTCATTTTAGTATTAGTTAGAAAAACATAACGGGACTGTCGTCAAAAATGAAGAGGCTCTCAGGGATGGGTTTTTGGGTAAGTGCTCCTAAAACATCTACATACGACGGTATTTTTTTTAGTTCTGTTTCAATCTCGTTCTAATCCATCTTTTTACCTTTTAAAATTCTGGTATCTTTAATAAATCCTGTCTGTTTAAAGGCTAGCTCTGATGTCAAATGAGAAAATTTGTTGCATTCCTACCAAAAAACACATTTATTTTTTTTTTATATTTTACAATTGTCCCCAAAAAGGTCTTGTCGCGGCTAAACTTAATTTGTACTAGGAAAACAAAATTATTATTAAATCTCGAGTTTATTGACTTCTAGGATAAATTAAATTTTTTAAATTTTTACTTGTTTGTGCGCAAAAAGTTCAATCACAATCATTAGGTATACAAAAATTTGTTCGAAACTGCCGCGACACAATCTATATGATAGTTTTATCATTTATATCTATTCCGTTTCTCAAAACATCGACTAAGCCCGATGACACAATCAATAACGGATCGCATATTGATTTAGATAAAAACGCCTCGATGCACCACGGTGTTTTTTTCATCCATTGAATGTGTTAGCAGAATTAAAATACTTTAGGATTATAATTGGGTTAGGGTCTTAATTATTAACTATTTAGAGTCCTAATATTTTATAAACTATATTAAAAGATTAAATTAGGCGAAAGTTAAATTTACTAAAAACTAGATGAGCATAAACATGATTGATTTTTTGAATTCTACATTGGCGTACTGAATTAAAAATTTTTTTTATCATCGATTCCAAATTATGAGGAGTAAGATTGTATATCAAACTATTAAATCAGCTATTATATAACCGTTTAAAACAAAAATGTTTTATAACTAATAGTCTAGCTGTTTTGTTTAAAAAAACATTTCATTCAATGATTATTCTGTTTTCTAGTCCTACTGATGCATACATTCTTTAAAATTTTACACTCTTTTTTTTCCATTTTAAAATTTGCATATATTTTAAATCAATATAAGTCGGTAAATAATCAGATAATTAATTCTATTTACTGTTGTTTGTTGTTTTTAACCCATGAAGTTGAAAAGGGATGAGGGAGGCTCTGAGGTGTGAGCGAGTGTGGAGGCGGCTAAGATGGGGTTAGATCTAGGGGATTTATGGAGATCCCACGTGAGGGGCACGATAGCAATACTATTTTCTAATTTGTAATAAAAAATGTAAGAAACTTATAACAATACATGTATCTGGACAGTGTAATAAATCAATCAACAATTTGATGATTATAATTGTCAGAGCTAAGTGAATATAAGATGGATGATAAATCAACATTTTTGACTAAGACAATCTTAAATCAACATTTTTGTTATAATCGACCAAGACAGTATATGTTTAAATATTTTACGAATATAATAAAAAAATAAAACGGAAGGATTTTTAATAATTTTCTATTATTTACCCCCCCCCCCCCCCCCCCTTGATATTAACGCATAAATTGAGTCGGAAACGAGGATTTGATATATATTATATTCCTAAATACGAATATTCCTTTTTTGTTTGTAATGCAGAGAGGCACAACGCATGTCATCCTAATACAAAAGAGTTATATACCAATTAAATTGGATCAATCTTTGGCTGAAAACGGACTTTCCGAAATGCCAGAAGGAAGTTTGGGAGAAATGAAAACTCACAACTCTCAAGATACAACCTTAGTGGCATTACCAGGCGCTTCCGTTAAATGGAGTTTTAACCGAGTTCAATTGCTAAAGCCCGACCAAATCAAAAGTAACGAGAGTGGAGAAGAAATTCACGATCCTTCTAATACTTTGACTTTGGACATTACTTTCGACAAAGTGCGTGCAAGCTTGAACGTTTTTTTTTCTTTAAAAATTTGTCCTAATTATTTATTTTGTGATAGCGTATATGGCTTACAAGTGCAAAATGAGTTTTTTTCGTGGAATCATATATAAAAAAAAATTTTAGTTCCCGTAATATTCTTTTCCCATCTGATATTATTCATTATAGATAGCTAAAATTTGACTATGATATATGTAGGCTCTCATCCCAGTTCGGGAAACGATTTATTGGAGCAAATTAATCAAGTTACCAGATTACCTTAAATCAAAACACCATATTATAAAAGTACACAATCCATTAACTTTAATTTAGAGAGCTTATTCAGCTATCTCATCATATTTTAATATTTTATGTTATTTTGTAAAAATTCGTATTTACGCTTTGACCACAGTCCTAGACTACAAAATTATCTAAAGAGCCAATTTCAACGTAGGCATTGAGGATAAATTGAAAAATTTGTTTGCGGTGTGTACTTAACAATGTAATCTTATAATAATTCTATGCCGCCAAATATTAGTTTGAAAAATTTGATTCGGCCGAATCAGAGTCGTTCGTACACCACATGCTGCTTTACCACTGCGAAATCCCTGCCGACATCGAGGCCCCATTTTACGAAGGTGTGAGTGACGGAGAGCAAACACCACCCCTATTGCGGCACTGCAAAAAGGTTATTATAGCTTGGGCCATGGGAGCTGAGGTATTATCAACTGGCGTCTTACTGTTCTCTCAACATTCATTAATAATATCATTACAATTTACAGACCAAATTTACTTTTGTGCTTGTAAATATAAGAAAAATTTGAGCCAAATGCAAAAGGTTCAAAATTTAGGCTTAACCCGAAATTTTATTTTTCATTTTATGCCCCGCCCACAGGCACGATTCTAGACCCCTTTTGGACATTCCCCCCCCCCCCCTCATGAAAAGTTAATTCCCTTTACGTATAAATCCACCCCCATTATAAATTTGCTCCCCCAAAAATATCTAATTTTCTTATTTGAAAAATATTTGCTTTTTTTTAAAAGTGTTTTTATTTATCAAAACTTCTCATCTTCTAAAGAGATCTAACTAACACAAATTATATTTGCTGTTATTAGATATATAGAAAATTTTACAGAAAGCTTTATATTTGTGAAAGCAATTCATAGATCTTATGCCTAAGAAATATTCTCACTTGTCAACAATCTTTTGTTAGAATGTAATCTAGAACCAAAGATCCTGATTAATGCTACGATGGGGGGAAACATAATGCCCGGGGATAAAGATGGTGTTCAAGTGTTTCTAAATAAAATAGCTGGATACCATGTCCCGTATATTCACTGCTTTACCGATTACAACTTGTTGTAAATTGTCTTGAAATTATAAGTTTAGGGAAAAATTTTTTTGATGTTTTTTCTTCCCTTTAATTTTTCCAACATCATGCAATCAAGGAAGTTAGTTAATGTGGGACCATACCCCGGCTGTTGCCCCATCGGTGGTGTGGTCACTACGACGCCATAGTTTTTTTTTAAATTACCTAAAAATAAAATTGAAAATAAAAAAGTTTTTATAAGACACAGGACAGAAGCGTCGGGGTTTTTTGAACATATTTGTAATCATCAAATTTATTTTTTTTTATTAAGCATTTGAATATTTTATCTCTAATGATCAATTTCAGTGCAAAATAATTTTTCTAAAACTTTGAATTAAAAACCCCATTGTTTGTTAGTTCTTAAACAATTACGAAATGCAAATACATTTACAGATTTAATTAAAAACTTTTTTGATATATATAATAGTTTTTTGAGTGATAATAATTTATAGATAAAAAAAACTAAACCTAAAGATTTTTCTGATTTTTATTTAATTTTTTCTCATAAGTTTGAAAATAATTTAAATACATATGATAAACTAAATGAATATATTTTAATATTATTGTTTTATTTATTGATTCTTTTAATAAAATATTTTTAAGCAATAATATTTATTTAAAATCTTTAGATTCCCTTTATAAATTTGATTATCCTTTTTTTAGATATAAAAAAATTATAGCCTCACTTAGCATAAATTTTTATATGATTACAAAGATAGGTGTTCTAATACATTAAACATTTTTTCTTTAAGTTAGTTATTTGGCTCTTCGACGAGTTGTTAGGCCGAATTTTCAATAATAAAAAGTTAAAACATGGATTGAATTGGCAAAAAAAATTTTTGACCCCCCCTCCACACAAGTTTTTTTGACCCCCTAAATTTGAAAAGCTAGAATCGGGCCGACCCCCCCCCCCCTTCCCCCCTTACCTTATTTATAAAAAAGGCCCGTATAATTACTAGTTAATATTTTTTTGTCTCCAAAATAATCAATAAAAACTGTAGAAATTTTTCGCGTTAATAATAAATTTATAATCGTTAACACACCTGGGGCGGCGGTCATATCAAAAGCTTTGCATTTTTAGCTCACAGTAAATAAGCCTAAAGGAAAATACGATTATGTATAAAATAAGTTTCCTAAAAAGCCCACTACAATCAAATGAGCTTTATAACTAAAAGGATTTTTTGGGCTTTATATAAAATTGTAACTTTTGTAAAAAATGGGGTATTTTTACACCATTGTTTAGAAAAGGTACATATTTTGAGAAGCCTTTGCCGCCTCCCTCCTTTACTATTACGGATTTTATCTCATTGGGGGGGGGGGGGGGGGGATTTTCTTTTTTTAGCAGAAATCATCATTTGCACACACTTTTCCAATTATTTTTTTTAATATAGTAAAATAGGGTAAGGCTTTAAAAATTTTTAAGTTCTAATTCTTTTTTCATAAGACGGACTTCTTATACGACTTTGATATTTTTAAATAAATATTATTATGTCTAGCTGCGCTGTTCAAAAATTAGAATATGTATAAGTTTTAAAAATAAGTTATTTACAAAGTGTATTAAACGTAATTTTATAAATATTTAGATATAAAAAAGATATTATTTATAAGATTTCTGTATTAATATATTATAATATCAAATTAACAATGTTAATTATAATTAATAAATTATAAACAGGTAGTATATTAAATGTAATATATGAAAGAAGTAAGTAAAATAAATTAAAAAAAATTAATAAAAATATTATATTTACTAAATTTTAGAGTCTTCCGGCCACGTATTTTTAAAAAGAATAATTATTTTTCAAAATTTCTAAGGAAATTTTTTGCCTTATGCTAAAACTCGGAAAAATAAAATTATTTTTAATTAGTTTACTAATTTTTTTAAAAAATTTTAAGGCTTCAGGACCAAATGATCCAGAGATTGTGGCAACAATTGTATTTAAAATATTATCGGTATTAAAAAAAATATTTTCTTGTCTTTAAAATTTTGGCATTCAAAATTGGATCAAAATTATAATTTGAAGGGGCCAGAGGGTCAACACAGGTGAAATCCCAAAATAAAAATTTCCCCTCAGAGAAGGGAACAAGAGTTTTTCCATCCGGTCTTTTAGAATTAAAGAAATAACCGGGTTTTAAAACACACTGTATATTAGCCTTTTAAAAAAAGTGGCGATATTGTAATTAAGCTTATTGTGTCGCCTTATCTTTGAATTCAAAACAATGTAAGGGATGTCGGCCAAAACTATCGGTGAGAGTCTTGCATTTGCTGCAAATGTCGGGAGTTGAAAAAGGGATTCCTAAAACCAAATACAAAGCATTGAAACCAGAGCTGGAAAAATGCCCATTTTTGGGTCAAACTCATTTTTTTATTTTTCGAAATTTAGAAAAAATAAACGGTTTTAGCTTTAATCAAGTAAATATTTAATTCAAGATTTTCTCCTTATATTCTGTTTTTATAATTAATTAATTTTTTTAATTTATAAAATTTTTAAAAAACAAAAATTTGAGTTTAGTGGAAAAATGGGTTTTTTCCCAGCTCTGATTGAAACGCTTCGTTAGGAAGTAATTAATTATTTAACTTACTGGGGAACGCCTCTAATTCAAGACCTGAATTGTATGAAGAGAGTGATCTAAGAAGGGATTTGTGCGTTGTGTTTTCACTCTGTAAAAGGTAAGAAAGGGAATTTAACGCTAGAAACATATCCCATTCTTTTTAATCACCCGTTTCAGGGTATGGCTCGGTAGAGCCGGCCTCAAAAGCCCAGGTAGTTAAAGCTTGAAAAAAAATCGGGTCCGAGTTAAAATTTGTGATTTTAAAGATTGTATCCTTGGAGGATGAAAAGGAAGCAAGGAAAGCGACAAGCGCTATATTACTGGGTGACCTGACCCCAAGTCCACCCAGCTTACCTGGTAGGGTAAATTAGACGTAAATATTAAAATTAAATTTAAAATTAAAAAGGTTTTTAAAAATTGAAATCAATTTGTGCTCAAATTTTTTGAGCAGAGAATTAAAAACAAAGGCTTCGGATGTCCGGAAGCAAAATTGCAATTGAGGAAAAAAAACATTTTTTAAAAGAAAAAAAAAACTTTAAAATAAAAGTCTAATGAGTTAAAACGTGTTGAGTTTAAATATTTTAGTAAATGTTTAATAAAAAACAACAAAATTATACAAGTACGTATTGATTAAACATAAGTTTACACCTTTTTATTAAAAATTACTAAGCCTTTGCGCCATCTATGATTGATTTTATATATTTTTTAGGCAAAATACAAACTCACCATTTTTTATGCTGCCAATTAATTTTTGATAGTAAAAGGTTTAAACAATGTTTGTTAGCTAACGGTTAAGCATAATACATTTTCTCCAAATTTGCAAAGAAATAGCTTTTTGAAATTAATAAATTTTTCTTGAGACGGTTTTCAACTATATTTTATTTTTTATTAAGGTTCAACAATCATCTAACTTAAATCTTTAAATTCGAGAGAATATTATATGCAAGATACGTATTTGTTGATTTAAAGACTAAATGTCAAATTAGGAAACGAAAGCAAGAAATAATTATTACACATATATTTTATAATTTAATATTCAATATAAAGAATTTTTCTGCTTTAAATTTAAATCCCTATACTGAAAAAATTACCTTTACTTTTTCCTTAATTTGTTTTAAACTCAACCAAAAAATTGGCTTTTCTCCTAATCTTATTTCGTGGCCCATTTTGAATATTAAGCCCAAAAATTGTATATTCTGTTAAAGTTTGCTAGCCCCCAAAGCATCGCTATTATCCTTATGGGCTAACCGGCCCTTCGAGAATTTTTTTTAGGCCCCGATTCAAATTTTTGTTTTTTAATATTCTGATATTTTTGTTTATTTTCTTTTATTTATAAACTTCCAGTATTTTTTTCTTTTAATTGCAAAATTCGGGAATTAGGATCGTTAAATAATAATTAGCTTAGGCGAGCCAAGTGTTCGTGAAATTTTTAAAACTTTAAAGAATTTTGAATACTTTTTTCAAAAAATTATATTTAAAAAAAAACGCATTAAATGTGCATAAAATTTTGGTAATTTATTAAAAATTTGCGTTTTTTGTAAAATAATATATTTTGAAATTTTGAAAATTTTACGAAAATAAAAAACTCACTTTGCACCTGCCCTTTAGCTAAAAAGTTTATATCTCATGTTGTTCTTGACTCGTTAGGCCTTTGAATCATTTAAATTTTCCCGAATAGTTAAATGGATCGAAATTGAACCTACCATAAAAAAAGAATACAATTTCTTTTAAAATTGTTTAAATGGTATAGCGGTTATATGGAAAATTAGCAAAAATTTGTTATTTTCGCTCAAAGTAATATTTTAGAAGCAAAAAAAATTATTTGTGTTGTTTTCAGCCTATGGACAAGTTTAAATCTATGTTTAAAAAAAGTAAGTTTTTTTATTTTTGTCGAATTATTAGAAAAAAATTTGATATAATAAAATACGTTGAGAGACTTTAATAATAACATATTAATTTTTGGTAATTTTGTGGGAATTCCAATGTCTATTAAACGTCGTTTTGTCGAATTAAATCACCTTTGACCTTTATTTCAACAATTTCAGGCATTCAGCTATCCACCCGATGTTGGGTATGCCATCGGTGGCCGAAACTATTCCTTATTCACGGTACTAGAAATCCATTTTCACAATCCTAACCTAGTGACAGGTTAAAACAATGTTATTTTTAAAGAAAATGATGTAATATTGGGTATGTGGAGGTTTCCACATACCTTTACCATATAGGAGAGCGTTATTAGCCTAAGGCATCCCGTTGAGAGTAGGGGTGTTTTGATTATTTTCAAATGTAAATCTAAGCTTGAAAACAATCAGGATATCCCTGAAAAGCCTATTAACTCCCAACTTAATAGGCTTTTTAGGGATATCAGGTTAAATACTAGATTTCTTGGCACGTTGGCAACCTACGTAACAAGTCTAAAATTCAAAATTTATTAATTCAAATATTTGTTACAAAATATTTAAAATAAATAATAAATAAAAAAATTTTGGTAACAAGTGGTTACTTGATTCAGTTTAAAAAATATAAAATAATAGTTACATATGGATTGTAACATAAATAAAAATTTACAATTCTCTTAAAATTGAAATTTGTATAAAATGTATTGAAAAGCAAGTTTATATTTTAAAATGGTTTACTTAAATTTTTAATTTTCAAATATAAATTGTTTAATTTAAATTTTCTATTTAAAAGATTATTGTGAGAGTTGAATTCAGCTGTTTCTAAAATTTTCTTTTACATAGATTTTTTTTCAATGTGTAATATTATGGGTGAATCAAAGTTGCGGGAAAATTCGAGAATGGAATATCATTTAGGGTTTATTCTGACTAGGCAGGATATTTAGCAGCTTCAAAGTGGTCTCACATGTGAACTAGTTTTTTGAAAGACATAATAGCCGTCTATTCATGAAACTTAATCTAAACCTCTCGCGTTTAATATAGAATGTTTGACATCGAGCTATAGGAATCGATAATAAAATAATTCTTGGACTTAATAGCTCAGTTGGAACTTTCTAAAATTAAACACGTCAGGTCTATTGTTCCTTTCCGCTAAAAGCTTCTATTCCACAGAAAATATTTTACATGATGCTTAGGCAGTAGGCCTTTGATGATACCCCAGCTAGAGTCTACGTTTAGGTTTTTAATTTAAACCCACTTTGGTTAAAAAATAATAAAGAGGTCTACCCCTACTCCACAATCATATTTAATTAGAAATTATTTTAATAATAGTCCAACTATAACCAAACCTGGCCTGGTTGGTTTAATATATTCTGAAATATCTGGACCGTTATTTTTAGTTTAGGGGTCGAGAGGCAAAAGAAAAAGCATTTTCAACGTTTTCTATTTTTTTTATATAAATAATTAAGGTGTCAATTTTGGCAATTTGAAATAAACCCATATTTGCAATTATCCGCTTTGATAAAATCAAATAAAATATATTAATTAAGCCTCAATTAACACAATATCATAAAAGTATTTTGGTTGACTTAAGTTTTTACTAAGTTTTATAAAACTTCCACAGTAAAATTTATTTTTTTTAAATTTTTTTCTTATCTTTAAACGCGCCCATTTAATCCATTCCCATATGTATATAACTGTAATTTTCGGCAGGAATTCGAGACTCTTCTGGGTTTAGAATCCATCTATCGGCGAAGGTAAGAAAATTTGAAGCTGGGTTTCTTGAGGTTGGGTACGAATACAACCCGAAACTTATGATTCCACCAGGCATGCCAAATTTCCTAATCTCCGGCTATTGTTTTTCTGCATGTACTTCAAAAGTAACAAAATGTTAATTTTAATTTTATAGTTTTTATTACTATATTTCTAATAATTTATTTATATAATGTAATTTGTTCAATAAACAGCTACGATAAAAAAATTTAATAAATGGTTGGACATTTGTTTTTTATGTCAAAATCATATGTAGGCCATATTTAAATATAAGCTCCTATAAAAAGGGCCAATCCGAGATCAATAGCGCAACCAAATGTTTTAAGGCCCCTAAAATCTGTCTGCTCCAAGCATTGCATAGATGGTGGATCATATTGAAGAATCGGTCTTACCTATTAGCCTAAAGAAACTTTACTAAACTAACTTCAAGTTTAAACAAGAAAATTGGTCATTGACCACGATTAAAAGTTATTATTTTTTTTACAAACTTTTAAAATTTTTTTAATCCAATTTTGAGAAAAGTATTTTCTGTATTTGACAGCTTTTAGTTAAAAAAAAAAGGTTTTTTTTTACATCAAAATTTTTTTATAAAAGTTGACAAAATAAAGCTTATTTAAACTTGGCCAATTATTAATTCAGCTCTTGTCCTATTTACTATGTAGGTTACGGTCTGCGAAATTTAAGCCTAGGTTTGTATTCATTTTTTTTTAAATAATGAACATAAAAACACATTATGGTTATTTAAAGGCATTTTTGCATTATTTGCCTTAGTGTCATTAATAGAATGCTTTAAAAAGACATATTTAATTTAAAATTAAATTGTTCCTAATTATAAGAAAAAGCTATACCGATGGCAACAGGTGCCCTGAGTACAAACTTTATATTTATTTATTATTTAAACCTAGCCCACGTTGATTTGTTATTTTGTTTAAAGTACATAAATACTTTATTTTTTTTAAGCAAATTTGGATTTAAGCGTAAAAAAATTTTTTTAAATAAAAATTGTCTAAAAATTATTGAGAATTTTTATAATTTTTAAAACAAGAATTTACCTCGAAAGTGGCTTATTATGCATTTCAGACATTCCCGGTGAATGGAATAAAAGTGTTCGCCAACCAATTCCACGCCCATCTCCGAGGCGCCAAAATAGTAGCCCGCCGCGTCCGCAATGGCGTCGAAGGACCTCCCTTAATCCGAGATGACCATTTTAATCAGGCATTCCAGGAGTGGAGACTTTGGCCTGAAATTACTACTATTTACCCGGTATATGTAATACAGCTCGACAAATTTTTAAAAGCTATGAAGCTAACCTAAGTGACAAGGCCTGCCATTTTAAAGATTTTTAAAATTGTTTACGTTTGATGTAAACTTTGTAAGCCAGTTCAAACATTGATAATTGTATAAAAAATTGATATCAGTTAGTTTCTAGTTATTTCATGAGTTATCAAATACTCGGCTATAAGATGTCAAACACATACGTTATTGCCATCCTATAGAGTAGCCAAATTAGCAATAGAATTTTTTTTTGAAAACTTATTGTTATTTCTTTGGTGTTCAGTTAGTATTCAGCACATTCACTTTTATGAAAATTGCTATGCTAAAGTTTCTATAACGTATCGGTAAATTAGTATACTGCCTTAGTAGTTCGAGCGGCCAGGCCGAAAAAATGCGCCCAGTTTAAACTCACTATGGACTACACTAAATATATTTTATGATTGGGGAAAAACTTTATTATAGTCGTAAGATAAATATATATAAAAATACTAATATAATATTTATATTTGGGGGGGGGAGGGGAGGGGGGGGGGATTCATAGCTTTTACGTAAAATTTCGAAATTCCAAATTTTTGAAATTTGGATTTTCGCATGATTTATATTAGCCATTGTGTTTTCAAATTCATTTCTTTCGCCCGGTGCAATTTTTTTTTGTGTTTTTAAAAATTATTATTTGTATACGCGTATACACAGCTGATATAAACATATATGATGCTCTACAAATTTAAACAATCAACCAATTTTATTTTTAAAAAACTTTAAAATTTTTTTTATGAGTGAGTTAACGCGCCTTTAGTTTAGGCCACGTTATACAATATAAGAAATCAAATTTAAATTTCTAAGTGTTAAAAAAAATTATAAATACAGTCGTTTTATAAGTTCAAAGGCCGTATATATAAAAGCAATAAAAATTATATTAATCAATTTATTATTTATTGATGTCTATAATACTGACATATTAAAATATGCAATTTGACCTGGTAGGAAAAAAATATGAATTAAAATGTGTTTTGAATATGATTTTGTAACGTGCCTTAATCTCAAACTTTAAATATATTTTTAGGGCGATGAATTAATTGTGACTTGCTCTTACGACACCGAAACGGACACGAACATTACTTTTGTAAAAATATTGTATTATGCCTTATACCTATAATTTTAAATTTCTTGAACGCTCATTAAAAGTTATTTATGCACTTATATTTGCCTCCTTAAGGCGCGTTCAAAGTTAATCAAAAAATATTAAAATTTTAAGAAAAAGATTAGTTTGTAAGATTGTGCATTTTTATAAAATGTGAATTTCAATTATTCACAAATAATTTGAAAAACTCTGACAAAAAAAGGAATAAAATTTTTCAATTTTTTCTATAAATTATGAAAACCCTGTTTTTTTTTAATTTTAATTTAAGTAAACAAAAAATAGAGACTAAACTTATATTAAAAGAAAAACATAAAAAAAATTAAAAAATATATATTTTTTTTATTCAAAAAACAGTTTTCTTAGTTCTTAATAGATCAATAAAAACATTCTAAACTACAATGTGTATTTTGATTATTTCTATTAATTTTTATTAATTTGGCAGTCTAGTAATTACTAAAAGGCGTATACATGCAACCAACTTCTAAAACATACCTCGTGAATATTTATTTAATTAGTTATATTAGAACAATATATAAAAGTATTTTTATAAGATATTTTAAAAATCTCATATTTTATAGGGCGGTTATTCTATTTCAGACGAAATGTGTATAACTTATCTCATGTATTACCCAAAAATCGGTTTGGAACGATGCAGAAGCTCGCTTTCAACTGCATATCTAAATGAATTTTTTACGAAGTATAATTTTATCCCATTTTTTACAAGTTCTAAACTACATAAGAATATTTATATATATTGGACCTTAAAAATTGTTTTATTTTGTTTTAGTAGCTTTCAAAGTCATATGGAAGAAAAATTTCTTAAATACCCTAATTAAAAATACTAGTTTTTATAACACAGGTCAACAAATGTCCGATAAAATAAGTTTATGAAATCAAATCATATATAGCCATAATGGCCTTATCTCATATGTATATTTTCCGTTTTTTGTAGTTTTTTTCCCCTTTCCTTAGACCCGTCCATATAGAATTGGCCTTTTATGACCGAATTGACAGATTTTGCGACATTAAGAATACCCTAAAAAGAATAAAAAAATTTTTTTGTACTTTTTAACTAATATTAATCATCTCAAAAAAAGAGATATAAAACTTTTTAGCACATTAAGCTCTTTTATCAGCAAGATATTTTGCATCCAAACTTGAGTGCGACACAATATATTATCAGTTTTTTATAAAAATTTTATTTCAAGTTTGAAATTAATAGTTTAGCTGTTGTTTATATGCAAAAAATTTAATTCATGTTTTTGAATTTTTTTTAATTTTTCACATTTTTTCTAAAATTTATGTTTATAGCGGAATTACTGATTAGACAAAATGGTAGACCGATCTGAAAATCCCAAGATTACAGGTGTTATTTCTGTTAGCCCATAACTCTCAAAAATTTGTTGACCTTTGTACTAAACCTAACTATTCATTTTATCAAATAACTTAATAAAAAAACATTAAACATCTAGGAGAAATAACAAAATTTTTACCATCGGCTCAATGCTAATTGCAATCGTAATTGCACAAGCGCATAAATAATTCTTTTAAACTTGGCTAATTTTAGCTAAAATTCAGTGAAAAAATAATATATTCTACGTATAATAAATTAGAGATTTTAACACCAGTCTAATGCCAACCAAATTGGAATTCTAATTTTACTAATTTTATATTATTGAAGGCATTTTTGGCAAATGCCAAATTTTATCATAGAAAAACTTTTTTTTCTATAAAATAATTTTTAACATAAAATTAAAAAACGGAGAATTGTATAGAAATTAAATTTGATTCTTTTCCTCTCGAGTGAATTCCATATGAAAACCGCAAACAATTTTTCATTTTAAACGTCCTAAAATGAATTTTGGCAAATTATTGATAAAATGCTTTCATTCACAAACTATAGTTTAAATTCTAGAATTTTTAACAAAAAAAAAGTTCATTTTAAACGTGCTCTCTAAATGAGATTATATTTTCGGTGAATGATATATTAACAATAAAGCCGAAACATTAAGGCCAAACCCCTTAGCGATAGCAGCTTAGACCACGTGGAAACGCTGTTCGCCGATATTCGAAGCAATTACGAAACAGAATATCGGACAAATTCTAGCGACATCGAGAAATGGTACATGTTTATCGATAACGGTCCTCATCACGTTGACTGTGCCAAATCTGATGATACGCCATTGTTGGTAAAGACCTTGTGTCTTATATTCTTTTTATTTTTGCGTTTAAAAATTACATGATTCATCGTTATATAAAGGCATTTCGCATTATTCGGTTCGCGCAATTTTTAGGGCGCGTTCACAGTTTATTAATTTTTGAGGAAAATTTTTAAAATCTTTATTTCAGAAAAAAATTTTAATGCTCATAATTTAGATTGGCGACATTTTGTAAAAATGCGTTGTTTGTCAAGCTTATCAATTTCCAAAAATTATAATAAAATTTTAAAATTTAAACAAACTCCGAACGCGTAGACGCTTCAAACGTGATATAAAACAGGAAATCAAAATGGTTCTACTGAATTTTACGAAAAAAAATTTAACATTTTTACAAGGCACACGACCTAAGAAGTAGATATTAATTTTGTAGTTGTAAAATTAATTATTATTACAACCTGATTAGGAAAGTTTGAAGATAAACCGAGGCAGTTTTTTTCCCTCATTCCTTTTATTTTGAAGAAAAAAAATATTAATGTTAATATTTTTAAATTATTTTTGTTTCAAAATCTTATAATCCTCCAAGTTTTTATTATGATGCGGCCATAGAATATTTGTATATTTGAGAGAAAATCTATTGAGGTGACTGAACGATAATTTTAGACTCAAGTTAAACAAATCTGTGCCTAAAGGTTTAAGGCGCCCCTACAATTATAAAATATGAGCATAGGGCGCTTAATTTATTTCATCAAAAAATTAGTTTGATATAAAATTTTAAAAATTTATTTTTCTCACATTTTTTCAAAAACTAATTTTTTACAATAGGAATTATATTATAATAATTTGGCGACATTTTGTTAAAACGCCTTTTATAGATTAAAAAACTAATCCAACCCCAGGCATTCTAGCTTTTCCAATTTGGGGATTGGGGGAGGGCAGAAAATTTTTTTAGGTCACGGGCAAAAAATATATATGTACAATAATTAAATCCATCTTCAAACTTTTTATTATTAATTAATGATATTTTATTATATTCATAAAATAAAATAATGATTGCGTTTATAAATTGAATGCACGTGCAAATTTATATATTTCTTAAAAAAAAGATACAAATTAAATTATTAATACATTTTTTAAATTTTACAGATTTATGAAAAAAAAGAGTTATATTTCTATAAAAAATATATAGAAACTTTAAATATCAAAAAAAGAGTATTCTAAAAATAAATGTTTTAATGCCTTTAAATTGATAATAATATTTGCAATCGTATAAATTTAAAGTAAAGCAATTTAAAAATTAGTTTAATTTCCGTACAATGTTGTTACCAGGAAGGCAGAGGAAGGGGAGGTGAGCGAGAACAGAGAATTTTTATATATAAAATTATCTTCTATTACAAAAATATGATCCTGTGTTTTATAACACAGGTCAACACTAGCTAACTACCGAGATCAAACCTGCCATCTTATGAATTCTCAAATGCTTGTACCGTTTTTTTTAAATCAAACTTAGTTAGTCAGCTATAAACATTGACGATTTTTTAAAAATTAGGTCAAAAGAACAAAAAAAGACTTAAAAACAAAAATAAACGATATTTTTTTGCATATAAAACCAGCTAAACTGTTGAATTCGTACATCAAACAATATTTTTATTAAAAACCAATATATTGTGTCGTATTTAAGTTTGGACGCAAAATATTTGTATTATTAAATGTTGCGTAAAAGCTTGATATTAATTAATTTATTTTATTAGATATGATAAATAAAAATTACAGTTTATATATAAAAAATCCTTAATTTTTTAGGGTATATTAAGATAAGTCAAATTGGTCTTTATGGTCATTTTTCGCTAAAAACGGATCTAAGGAGCCAAAGACGGAAGACACTCAGAAAAAAGGATATATGAGACAAGGCTATCATGGAGATGCACTCTTTTGTGTTATAATAAATTAATTTTTTGTGACATTGATATTTGTTACCTGTGTATTTTATCAAATCAGGAGATTAACGAGATACGTCCGCAAACCATTGATGTGGCATATTGGGAAAAATCTAATGACGACTGCGCTAATGGCTAAATAGTTATCTCTCAAAACTCTATTAAAAAATACCTAAATAATGCACCATGCAAGGGTTTTAAGGAAACTATGCAAGTTAGGGAGAAAAATAAATGATGTTTTAGAAGCGCATTCATAGATGTTTCAATTTTATCAAGAAACTTGAAAAAAATATTGTGATAAAAAACATTTTTAAAAAAAATTTTGAATTTAAGTTTGTTGGCACTGAAAAACACCTTTTTTTAACATTGAAAGTTTTTAAAAAATCGAGAAAAAAAAATGATTTTTAATCGCGCCTACATAAAGCCGTATTAATTATGGAGTTGCAAAGTATTTTACCTGCTTATTTGCAACAGTTAAATCAAAGTAAATTGCACATAGGATTGGTTCGTGGTTAAGGGCGTATTTAAATTTTATTCATTTTTGCCAAAAAAATTGTAAAATTTTGGTAATTTGTACGTTTTAGAAATGTTATTTTTGATATTTTTTCCAAACCTTTAATACAATAAAAAGTGTTTTTAATAGATACAAAAATTTGTAAAAAATGCGTTTACTGTCAAAAACGAAATTTTTAATATTTTTTTTAAAAAAATCAAGATAAAATTTATACGACCGCTCTAAGCAAAATGATTTCAAGCGCCAAGTGTGAACATTTTTACCAATATTGATGTAAAATTCTGTTATCTACTAACATTTTTCAGCCATAAGTATTGTTTTTGTGTTTGCCCTTATTAACGGACCGCTAACCCGAAATGATCCATGGGCCCGTTCAAATTTTTAATTAATCCTTAAAAGAAAAACTTTTGCATTAAAAAAAAAATCAAAGCTGGGATAACTTAAACATTCGGTCTAAAAAACGGGCCATGCATAAATTATGTTTGGGTTAGGCCAATTTTTTTTTACCCATAATAGCCATATTGCTTTCCATAAATTTTACTAAAAATTGTAACATATAAAGGGTTTTAGATTTATTGATAATTTTATAGCCAAAAATTTTAATCTTGAAATACAAAATTTTCGGGTAAAACTCATTAAAATTTTTTACAAATTATTTTTTTTTTGAAATATCTAGCTTTTATAAAATGTTACAAATCTTTCAAATTAATTTCTGACATAATGCCAAACTCTAGTTGATATACGCCAAATTACAATTAATATATTATTGCTTTTTTATATATATGTTCTTTTACTATTGTATAAAATAATTTATTTTGATACAAATAAAATTAATTATAGGGATGTATTTTTTTTTTTTTTTTTTGGGGGGGGGGGGGGGGGGGGGGGAAAAAATACACAAATTTTTTTTGGGGGGGGGGGGAGGAGAGGTAGGGGGGGTATTTTCCCCCCAACCCCCCCCCTCTCTTACCCCAATATTATTAGAATTTATTAATGCTAAAAGAGAAAATAATTTTAAAAACTGTGTATTTGTCTCTTAAGATTTCTTAACAATACCGGTTCACTGAATTTTAAATGTCGTGTACATATCAGTCAGTAAAAAAAAATTTTTGTTTTAATTTCGAGGTACTTCTCTAGGCACAATATTATACTTTAAGAGTATGGATAGACAAGGTTAAAACACTTAATGCATTTCCGTTTGATTAATTTTGTCACAACATAATAAACTATTAATTAAGTATAAATACATGTTTAATTATTATGGTCGGCATTGAAGTCTGCAGTTATTTTCTGCATGTTCTTAAGTAAGAAATATAAATTTTTGCCGATTATTTACATTAAAAACAACTTCCAATCCTTTATTGGTATATATAAGAAGGGCCATATTTACATCCGTTCAATTCATATGTCGATATGGTAAAGGCCTAAAATCAAGATTTAGTGAAATCTAGATTATGCAGAAAAATTTGATTTTCGAAACATATTGCGTTTTTCTCATCGTGTAAAAGTTATTGATTTTACAGTAGCATCGGCGTTTAGTAACTTTTAAGAGGCAATAATGATCAACATGTTGCTCTAGCGCTTCCCCTACATACCAATTTAAAAATGATAAAATACCCATGAAGCACAGTGCCTTTTCCTATACATTTTCAAAAACGTTTTAAGCTTATTAAATAGTGTTTTTTTATTGGTAATAATTAGAAAAGTTAAAATTTTTTTTTTTAATTTTACCATGGGGGGGGGGGGGGGGGGCATTTTAATTAAAATGATTCTTACTTCCTTTTTATGGGAATATCACCACATGTGGTTTTACTTTAAAAAAATCTTATATGTAATAGCAGACTAAAACAATTTGCAATATGTTAAAAAGATTAAAAACTGCTGTAAAATTACCGGCGAATAAAGTTTAGAAATTTATTTTTATGGCGTTTGTTAACTTATTATAAGTGCTGATTAGTGCCAAGGAGTGCCGAGATAATTAACATCTCCTAATTGTTATAAGCCTAACTTAACAAACACGTATCCTTGTTCTTTTAATTATTGAAAACAAACCACTAAATTTTAGAACAGCATCGCGTTCAAAGGAAGATTATAATAGCACATCAAATATAATTTCTTTTCAAATAGGGCAAGTCATCCACTTACTTTAATGAATTTAAAATTTTAATTACAAAATAAAATAAATGTGGTTTTTGAAATTACAAAAAACAATTTTTGGTTTTTAGTAAAAGCTGGGAATTGAAAACTCAATATGTTTCTTCGACCAAATGGATTAGGTTTTATACATTTAATATGTAATTTCTAGATCCCAAATGTTTTAGTTGGCTCAGGACTTGACAAATTTATTGTAAAGAAGCATTAATTGGTATTATCTAAGAACGTGAAAGTTGCTTTTTGGAATAATTAAACGTATTAAAAAGAAAGAATTTTAGTTGTAAAATATAGGCTCGTTAACTTTTTAATATCTTATCATTATTTGTATACTCGTATCCGTAGTACAAAAACGTGTTGGACACAAGAACGCGACACTTTAATATCACAACTATCGAGTCTGATTTACTAAACTAATTAAATACAATAAATTAGTGGTATATTGTCTCAACAGGAAGTTGATGATGAGGATGAAAATACAAATACATTACCTAATATATATACTATCAACTCACTTCCGATATTACATTTTCTAATAATTTGTCGGCATATTGACTGATTAGTAGGATGATAATAACTTCATTACATACCGGATTTTAAATGCTTATAGAAATCGAGGAAAATTTTTTTTGCTCACACCTGTGGAAAAAAAACGGACAAGTGTGCCTTTGGTGGTTGGAGAGTGCATGTTTTTTGTGATTTGATTTCTATTGAACAATGAGCACGTGTTGATTTGGTTTCCTTGTGATTGTGGTTCACAAACCCCATGTGTTTACATCGACGTGCCCATATTTCCGACTTGTTTGCCTGTTGTCAAGTAACACCTACGTGTTTTAAAATTAAACCGGAAAACTCCAAGAAATATGTGCAATCTTCCCCCTCTCAGGTTGACACCTGGTGGGTCGTATAAAAGGAGCCAATTTGTCCCCCAAACACTCTCATAAATTTGTGAGAAATTTTTTGTTAAAATATCAGAAAAGTACTTTTGTAAATATACTAAATTTTGATCTTTGATCTCACATTATTCATGTTGATTCAAAATGACCAAAAACCTCTTTGGAATAGCTCGGTAGAGGAGTTTAGGGATACGTCGTATTACAATGAAGAAATTCCATCTAGCATGGCCTTTTATGGTCCACGAAGTTCCCTAAATTTTTATGATCCTGGCCAAATTCAAATAACCTTGGTGCAAAACAACTCCATACCACCTCACCAATCATCGACGTTTCAAAACTTTAGCAATAATAATAATAATCATAGCATTAAAAACTTGTACTACGAACCAAATATACATTCATCACGTCCCTCTCAAAATTATCACTATCATCCGTTGGATAATCAAGATAATATTAATAATAGAGGTATGAATGGTAGCAACGCGAGAAGTCCTTGTCATTTTCAACCAGAAATTGCAATTGATCATCATATATCTAATGCGCGTAAATTGAGCCATCAGCAATCTTCATGCAATGCAATTGCTTTAGATATCAGCATTCAAAGAAATAACGAAAATGATAAAGAAAACAACGGTAATGAATCTAATAGTCAGACTTCAGTCATCATGAGAAATAAAAAACGGGCACATAGGAAATTGTACGAAAGTTCAGATAAAAGGCGACTCACTGCCAACGAGAGAGAGCGTAAACGGACGGCCTCGCTAGCCCGAGCGTTTGAAAAACTCCACGAGGTTATTCCAGCTGTCGGGACGCAAAGTCAACCGAACAAAAAGAGTTGCACGTCATCACGTATCAAAACGCTTTGGTGCGCGATTCATTACATTCGATCGCTAAGGCAATTCGTGGAAACTAGCCAAAAAATGCCGATCAATGGAGATTGTAAAACTAATACCCCAATACCGCCAAACTGTTTTGGCCGAGACATCACTACTTCTGACAGTAACATCAGTCGCGAAAGTATTGGCAAAGGCAATTTTTGCCGAGGAACCACGTGTCAAATTAAACACGAATTCGAGGAAATTAAAAATGACGTCCCCAACATAGCTAAATGGGGTCATCTTAACCCAGACGATAATATGGGTGGTGGAGTGTCGTCAACTACAAGGATTGTTAGCAAAAGTGATATAAGATTTCCCGAAGATCAAAATCAGCTGGCGTATGCTGATTTCGAAGAGCTGCCGGACTTGGGCAACTCCGTGGATGATCTTTGCACCGATAACTTGGATTGGTTTGAAGGCGACATCATGCTGTAGTGAAAGGCATTGGGGCCGAAAATAAAAGATGAATATTACTTAATGATATGTAAGCTTTAAAACATAAAGTTTATTGTAGTTGACAATTTATTTTAACACAGTGATAATTTTGCAAAGTAGATATTAGCATTTTTATAATTTTAACCTAGGCCTCTTGGTAACGGACTTCAAACATGGCAATTGCATCTACACTAGTGATCTTAAAAGCTCATATAATACACAGGCTCAAACAATACATACCTAATTTTTAATTTCTATTATATGGTACATTGAAATTCGTTTTATTTATACAATAATAAACATATTAGGCTTTTACAAAATTATTTTAAAACATTTGATAGAATCAAAATATATTTAATTTTTTTAAAGTTGTAATATATTAATATTTAAAGATATTTATCTAAATTAAGCATTTTTATAGCTTAAAATGGTAAAATTTTATATTACATGTTTTTTATCTCATTGTCGTCGCTCCAACAATATTTTAATTTTTTTAAACAAGCATTATTTTATCAAATATTATAAATAATTGGCCGGAATTAGTTAGCAATATGTAAATATTAAACAAAATTTATTATATATATTTATTTATATATATTTATTTATTTATATATATATATATTTATTTATTTATATATTTAATATCATATTCATAAAAAATTTTTTGTATTATAATTCTACGATGCTGTTAAACGGTAATGGATATTTATTTGTAATTTTTAAATTTTTATAATAAAAGCTGAAATATCCATAAACCTGTTCTTTTAATAGAAAATAACAAAAAGTTGGCAATTGTATTCATCCACAAAAAATTTCGAAAATCGTTTGTCTAGGACGGGAAGAGATTTTTTTTAAATTTTACCTGGTTCACCTCCGCATTTAGATTTAGACTCGCTGAAAGGGTGGGCCTAAGGAAGGATATGGAGCTACTTGTTTGGAGAAATAAAAGAAGAAAAGGCCTTTAAGGGTTATAATTTTTATACAAAGCTACAAATGGGGAATGCCCTTTTCAATAACCATTTTTGTTTTCTTATATATTTTAAAGGTTTGAATGAGAATAATTACAATTATAAAACCCCTTATTGCTAAAAAAACCCCTTTTTTAACGAGCTAGAAACGCAACTAAAGGATTCGCTTTAAGGGTTGGCTCTTATTTTTTCCCTCGCTGACGCCTATTTATTAAGCCTATACACGTCGTAATAGCTAAAAACCCTAGCATTTACCCTAATTCGCTTATCGCGCCCCGTATTGCTTGCCTTACCCGTGGACAAACCGGTCCCACAAATCGGGGCGATTAAAACATTTTGTGCCGGCGTTAATTTCACATATTGATCCTTAGCGAAAGCCAATTGCATTTTGTTTATTATTGCATTTAGAATTTAAATGCAATTTGTGGTTTTTATAGGCAACGATAAGATTCAAAAACTCTGAAATTTTTTTATTTTGGTCGTCGTTACAAATTTAATCTACAGCGTGAATTTACCGGAAGTCTAAAAACTTTAATATTAAAAAAATTAAATGTTAGAGCTCTGTTTATAAAATTTTAGGTTGATATTTCGATATTTTTTAATTAGACCATTATAAAAACCACATGAGCTAAAAATATTTCTAGAAATCAATAACATACCACAGCGACTTAGTAGACGGAAAATAAAATATTGAAAATAATTAAGTGAATGCCAATCATGCCCCTTTTAATTGGTTGCAAAATTACCTGATTGATTGACGTATGTGTTTAAAACTTTGAAATTTGAAAAAATTTAATTGCTCCAATTAAACGGGTAATTTTTAGTGGTGCATTATTTATTCATTTATATAAATAATATTGAAACCTTAGTGTAGAAGTTAATTTAAGTTTTTGAAAAAAGTAAAAATCAAGCAACATCTTCTTTAACTTTTGATAAATATAAATCAACAATTACCCTAGAAAATTTTCTAGACCTAAAACAGCTCGTTCAATTTGCTGCTACAAAACTTAAATCTTTTGGGCCTATTAGTTAAGTCACATTTCGTAGAGTTTAAATTTGTAAAGTCCCATTATTAGTCATGGAGGATGAATGTACCATAGATCTGACATCTACATATAACTTTGCCGGAGGCCCTAAAAATTTAAATCAAACCTCATACGAACCTAGGAGCAATGATGTACAACGGGACGGCAATCTATCACGTTTCACCGATCATAATAACTATAATCTTAGTTTTAATAACGATGCTAACCCTAATAATATAAACGCAATATACGCAAACTCACATAACACTTTTACGCCAAAAAGCCCATCAATGAGCTTTACCGACCCCTTAACTGGTGATGCCCTATCGTTTGAAGATATCCAAAATCAGAGGATCATGGCAAACGTACGGGAGCGGCAGAGGACACATTCACTAAATCAGGCATTTTCCACGCTCCGGAGAATTATTCCGACCCTACCGTCCGATAAGTTGAGTAAAATCCAAACCTTAAAACTGGCTTCGCGGTACATAGCTTTCCTCTATTACATCCTAGAACAAAACGATCCCCTTCCTAACGGTTCGACTCTCGATAGCTGTAGCAAAAGTGATTTCATTAACATTTATTTTTGTTACACATTATTGGTATAAATAAATTTAATTGTGAATTTTTAAATTCTAATGTATAGAACATTAAAAATATGGTATAACTTAATTAATATAAACACTAAAATGAATTTGACTTTTTTGGCCCTCCAGCTCTGTTTTGTATTCTTTAAAGAGCAAACCAAGACATTTAATGTAAGAAATTAAAAACATTTGGCTTGACTTAGCAAATTATAACAACGTTACTTTTTTATATACATATATAAGCGGCGATCTGTACAATCAATCAGGGGACCCCAATGTTTTAATTTCAAGTCAAGAGGATAAGAATTTTTCCATATATTGATAAACAGTCGGTGTCAGCTTAAAAAGCTTAGTAGCAAAAATTTATGGCCTACATATGTAACTCGCTTGAAGCGTTTTCTCCAATTTGCGACCACTTTAGAGCTGCTGAGTGAATTGCTATGGCAGTAGGACCTAAACAATCCTAAAGTGAGAGCCTAGGTTAGGAACCTAAGTCCCCCGAGTGTAAACAAATTTCTTTATCCGTCGATAATAATAATTGCTTTACTTCAAATGAACCAAAACCCCCAACTGATATGGCGTCCTTAGGGGGAAGTGTATAAAATTCGGTATTTTTTGTTGATGATATTTGTTAAAATAATTTAATTGCCTTCAAATGTATAATTATTCGAATAAAAATTCTCTTGGAATGCCAATAATAAAATTATCCCTTCAGGCAACGTTTGAGTAATCCAATTCTAACGCCATTCAACTTGATCGGGGTGTCAGTAGACGAATTTCCTCGCCGTCAGTTTATTGTGAGCCTAAGTTTTAGAACCGAGGCCATCGGCGCGTTTTAAATTTCTTCCTGCTGGGCTACCCACTACTATTTAAAACAAAGCTCTGACGAGTAAGCATTCTTTACCCTGAGGAAAATTGTTAAGGAAAGTTCCAATGCCAATGAGTTTTAACATTGATTTTTTTTATACTCAGCTTGGTAATTGTAATGTTAAATTCAAAATTTTAATGTGTGATAGAGAATGGTTCAAGCAATTTTGTGAATGGATCGACGATCTGCAACGGTAAAAGTTGTTTTGAAAGTCAAGAAGACGCTTGTAACAACGCTTTTTCCAACTATTACCTCCGGGCAACCTCAGACTTTGGGAACGTGAACCACGACCTGGGCTATTACTTCGCTATCTGGCGCATGCAAGGCGCTAAAAGCACCTTCGGGTGCCATTTAGCCCGATGTGATAAAATATAAATAAGGATCCTGTCCAAGGCATTTATCGTAAAACCTTTATCAATTGCGGAAAACACACATCCTTTATGGCAATAATTTATTTTAAGTCTTATTTTATTTTTCAAATATTTCGGGGCTTCTCTTATTTTGCTTGGATTGTTAATAATAAACTGTAAATGTCATAAAATGTATTAAAGTTATACGTCAAATGCTTTAGGTTATGTCCATATTATTCAAAACTAAAATAAACTTTATGTTTTATTAAAATTTTTTGTAAAAAACGATCTAAATCCAAGCGAGCCCTCGGGTACATTAAATTAATAAGGCAAATCATTAAAAAATTTGTCAATCGCCTTTAGTGCGCTATTCTCGTCTTCGTCGCGCTTTGCGCGCCTCGACTCGCTCGTCTGGATCCGGGTCTGCCCCTTCTAAGTAATTATTAAAGGTTGACGACGACTAACGTACATTTTATAACATCAATGGATTCTTTATCATTGTATCTTCTATAAGATATTTTTGAATAATTTAAAATTTATAATAAATCCATATAATATCTATTTTTTTATGCCGTCTTTTATAAGGTTTGATGTAACTTCCCTATCCCGCTAAAACAATGCCAAAAATTAGAAATTTTGCCTAGATAATAGGATTTCACTACAAGGATCATATTGTTATCTAAATACTAATAAACTTTAAAACAAAAAAAAACGTTAAAACTTATTTTATTTTGGATTTTTGGGCACCCAACAGTTTAAATTAGCACCTGTTAATAAAAAATAAATCTTATAAATTACGATTATTCTCCGTTGTGTCAATCCATTTAACTGAGCAAATTAACAATTCACAATAACACTTTGAGTTCGATTTATCCCGAATGTATTAAAGATTGTAGTAAGAAAATGTCACATTTTTGTATGTCAGCCTAAATATATCCTTTAGTGCATAAACGGAAAGCTCAGCAAATTCTTTTGAGATTTTGTTTGTAATAGCCACCGGTCAAAGATCGCAAAATCCGGTGAGATACCAAAACATGTAAGCCGCGGAAACAGATATAATATATTCTATCCTGGCATTATATATTGGTCTACCTGTATTAAGGATTGCGTCAACTTGTTAGGTTGTCAGGCTAACCTATCAAGTAGCCCGGTCTTAAATGTGGAAAGAAGAAGGGGGGGGGGGGGCAGACAGTCAATATTGATTATAATAAATAAAAAAAGGAAAACATGCAGAAAAAATATGTCCGGTGTAAAGGATTAACCCTAATCGGGGATCGCTCTCCTATTTAAAAAAAAGACCCGGACATCAATAGGCTGGCTTATATGTAAGATGCGGGTAAGGTTGGAGAAATGCTAAAATTTTGTGCGAAAAAGCTTAATGTCTTATTGTCGCTCATGGTTCAAGTCAAACATAAATTCAGTTAAAGAATCCAAATTTGCCTATCTAGTTTTCTAGAGATTTTAAGCGGATTTAATTGAGTTGAGGATTGTTCCTAACTTAAAATAATCTAGAATGAATATTTTACTTATGTAAAGCTGGATTTAAAAGTTAAAGTAGTATATCTAAGTCCCCCAGTCCAATTCGCAGATTTATTGTAACTCTTCCTTCTTAATTAATTGTTTTTTTTGCATAAAAGTGCAGCTTGAGATATTTTATAACGTTTCGAATTAAATGGCTGATTACAATTTTATGCCGGGTCCTTTAAGATATACCCTCTCCACTGTATAAAAAGTTTTTACGAGATTCTTAAATGCCATTTAAATACAATAAAACAAAAGTTATCTAAAAAGGGCATATGTATGATGATACTTAAACTTATTATATCGAAAAAAAATGAATAAAATTTAAATTTTTAATGGTTTAAAAAGTAATAATAATAATAATAACGGTACTAGTTCGGTCTTTTTAGGGGAAAAAAATGAATCTTAAAATGGAATTCGCGAAATGCCCATAAAAATTATATTATTAGGGGTTTTTTTAAGTATATAAAGGCACGCGTCTCTAACTTTATAACTTTTCAAATTCTTTTTACCAGTAATGAAAAAAAATAAATCTTAATATGTATAATTGTTGTTGCTCAATATTTTCATATATCAGCCTTGGCTTAAGTCTAATAAGAAAATTAAAAATTTATAAACTTTCGGGCCAAGTTTAATTTAAAATCATGATTGTGAAATATTGAAATACGTATAACTAAAAAATGAGCGTTTGATCTTTGGTCAACATTTTTTAATTGTCTCATTTATTCAAAATTAATAATTTTACCTATTCAATAAATAAAAAATTTATAGGGCTAAACGAGCCGATTTAACTTACAGCCAAAATTTAGAAATTGAGATAAATAAAGCGGGCCAAAAAACTACACCTCATAATATTTAAAAATATTATTTTACAGAAGATGTAAAGTTGCCTTAAACAAGGTGTCCGAAATCATATATTTAAGCATAGTTCGAGCAAATATATACTTAATTAATAAGATTTTTTATGTTTATTAGAGCAGCTGTCAACGGGTTGCAAAATATGACCTTTCTCCGGTATGATTTCTTATTTGTTAAAGCGCTTGTATTTTATAATTATTTAATTTTTAAGTGTCTAAATCTGCATTCGTTTATTTAATTTCAGCAAACATAACAAGCAACGACATATTTTATGCGGCGTATTGTCCAAATAGGCATCAAAATATCAACCTAAATATTTAAACGTGGTTTTACTTCTTATTCGAAACCAATTCAGCTTTAAACTTATTAATGACCTTTTTTTTTCGTCACTTGATTGCACCATACATTATTAAAACGGGGAATATTATTTTAAAAAATTTTAAGTCAGCAATTATGTAGAACATTACGCCTCAGGTAATTTCTTCCTGAGCCATATTTTCACAAATATTCAATTGAGAGAAAGTTTTTTAGAGATCTGTCAAATTAATAAAAAAAAAAGGTTAAAATTATATCAATGAAAATAGATATAGGTATAATTAGTTCAATAAATTACATAATTAGTAATGTTAAATACTTATTTGTAATTATTATATTTACGCCGTATCCAAATACCGAAAAGTGTTTTAGGGAAGATCTTATTTATTAAAAATGGAGGAGTTATTATAAGGAACTTGAGTAAAATAATTGATATATTTTGTATTTTTTTTATTTTAATTTCTTTCCAAAAAGGCTGTTAAAGAAATTCATGGCACCAAAAGTGATTCTTTACTTGTAAATAAAAAAAAAAGCTTAATGTAAAAAAAATTATATGTCGTCATAATTAACAATGACAAGAATTAATTAAGGCATACGCTCTGGTTTCACAAAAGACATGTCTTAAACAACTTAATTGTCCCATGGAAAAAACAGTTACCTCCGAAAAATTAAAAGAAAATCACCTCGTAATGTTTGAAAAAAAACATTACCTTGTACTGCAATTTAACAATAATAAAACATTTTACATATATTATAAATAATTATAATTTTAAAGTATGCCATCTATTGATATTATTTATAAGTAATTTCTTCCACATTTATTTTATAGAGTTGAATACATTTTGACTATGCGCAGGGTCGGTGCGTCTACGATAAAAACCCACGAAATGTTTGAGGGCAGTATTGTGCAACTGAAACAGGTTGATTCACTGGCGAAAATTAGTTAGTTGGACCTTAAAACATATATTAACCTTTGTCTTGAATTTGTTTCATAAGAATCGGTATCAATTTCGCACAAGAAGGAAAGGACGGAGGGGGGTGTATATTTTTTATGAACAATGTAACATGAACAAGTAAAAATGTATTATCACATATAATAATATGCAAAAAGCTGATAATTTACAATCTTTTTTTCTACTTTGTTGATTTTTAGAATAATATTTCCAAATACCTATAATGCATGTGTAGCTGCCATTCAAAGTGATATTATATTTGCAAATTACCTTAGGCATAAGCTATGTTTATTTAACAAATCAATAGACAAATGGCCTTTTTTGGGGTCCCACTATTTGCCAACACCGGTAACTTAAATTAGCACTTATATTTTGCTTTATTTTCTTTTACTGGCACAAGTCTTAAATAGACGATATATAAAAGTAAATTGAGTTGGCTAAAGATTAAATATTTGTTTATTTTTAATTAGGTGTGATACCTTCATACAAATGCTTTTTTATTTATTTTGTCTTAATTCCAAAATTAAGTTTGCGAAAAATTATTCCATTTCAAGTCAAAAATTAAAAATATTGAAAAATGATATATTGCCTTGTTAAACATGTTAACCACACTCTGTTATAGTAAAGTCGGGAAGATAAACTAGGCATGTAATTATTATTGTCTACCAAATATAGCCTTCTTAGTAAAGAAAAAACCCGCTCGCTCCTAAGCCTGACCCAAAAATTTAATATTACACAGATCAGCAATTTTTTGGAGTTATGAGTAAACTACAGAGATCATATCTGCCATTTTAGGGAATATCAAATCCGTTTATGGTTTCCTAATCAAACTTAGTTAGTCAGTTGTTATAAACATTGAGAATTTTAGAAAAAAGGTTAAAAAAACCCAAAAAAGAATCAAAAAAAAATAAATTTTATTTTTGCATATTCGCAATAGTTAAACTGTTAGATTCAAACTTCAAATAATATTTACATTAAAAACCGATAATATATCGTGTCGTATTTAAGTTTGAACGCGAAATGTTTTGTAATATCTAAATGCCAATGTAAGAGCTTGATATATTATTAAATTTTTTTTCCATTATTTATGACTAAAAATATAAGTTACAAGATTTTAAATTGCAAATTTTTAGATTGTTTCTTTTTAGGATATATTTAGATCTGTCAATTTGGTAAAAAAAGGCCTATTTTGTTTATAGACGGATCTAAGGAGCCAAAGACGGAAGAAACTAAGAAAAACGAAAAGTATATATGAGATTAGGCCATCATTGCATTCTTTTATGTTATCATTACAATCTAGTTTCTGGCATTGATATTTGTTGATCTGTATTATAAAAAACGGTAAACGGATTTAAAAATTCAAGACAGCAGAGTGGATCACGGTAATTAGCTCATAAATCTCAAAAATTTGTTGACCCGCATAATAAAAATAACTGTTTTACCATAAACACTTTTTAGATAAGATGATTGGACCCTTATTGCAACGTATGTGTTGTAATAATTAGACAGCGTAAACTCTTATAGAGTTGTGTTAATTATTTACAAATAATACACTAAACCAGGTGTAATCCTTTATAAATCAAACTCAGGTCAATTCGCAGGGCCGTGCTTCGCTGAAAATACAATTTTAAATAAAATCAAATATATAAAGTAAATGTAAAATTTCACGATTTTAATGCTTTTAATATGGTAATCTGAACGCCTTCAGGCATAATTATCAAAGATTTTAAAAATACACTATAAAGTGAATCAGAATCGATATTTGAGTAAGGTAACGAATTGTCGATATTTAAGGCATTTTTTGGGTTTTTAACTTTTGAAAAAGTAGATTTGGAATCAAAAAAGTTGGGGAGTTTTATCATTGTCGCTTGATATTGTTTAGCTATCAAACATTTATCAGCCAAGTATTTAGCCACTTGGCAATACAGATCTAAAACGTGACGAAAGGAATAATTCTGATGGTTTGTTTGCGTATCGAATGAATATACAGTTTTGGGCAAATTGTTGTAGAATAAAAGGGCAAAATTAGCGGAAGCAGAAGAACTGTGTAAGAGCTTGACCCATATTTCCAAAGAATTTGTCTAATTAGTATGAATATATAATATAATAACTCAGCTTGATAAATTATGAGATACATGAGCTAATTTTCAAGACCAGACTTGCCATCTTAGGAATACAATCCGTATTTTTTATAATCAGTCTTTGTAAGCAAGCCAGAAACATTAAAAAATATTTATATCCAATAAAACGGTTTGCTATTTTTAACGTCAAATAATATTTTTATCAAGAATCCTTAAAATATTGTTCCTTGTTTCAGGTGCAGCGAAATTTTCTGCATGACTTAAAGATTGTAAAAGCTTAATTAAAAAAAACTTGATACTTATTCTTTATTTGAGATACAAAATAGAAGTTATTGATTTTATTATAAAAAAATTTAATGCTTTTTTTTAATAATCCTGGAGGCCGTAAAAAAAGTCAATTTTGCCTAATAGCTATTTTTTGATGGTCATCGCTTAAACAAACTTGGCCTTAATCTAACACACGAAATAAAATATTTGAGTGGCCATCATGTCGCTGTATTCCGACGAACATCTTAAATTTTTGCAGACCTGTGTAAAAATATAACAACAAAAATTTAAATGATATTCTTTATAACAAAATTTGGGCATTGTGTATTACTTTAACAACTCGAAGACCCATAACCCCCAAAGGGTCTCGGTTAAGAGCCAGCAGGTCGGGATGGGTCAGGATAGCCAAGGTATTATTTTCCTCGTGCAAATCTCTGAGGTCATTTGACATTAAGAGCGGAGCCGAAAGGAAGCACCAAAAAGCCATCTGAGTGAGTGCATGATGAGAAGATACGCTCGGGTTTCCAATCATCAACTAAATTTATATAATGTTATGACTTGACAAATTCAGGTTGTAAAAAATTAGTCAAGCAATTGAACTAAAATAATGTATATATATGTATATATACTCTAACAAAAAATAATTAAATTTACAATTATTGATAAAAAACACATTTATTAAAGATTAAATTAAAATCTTATATATATATTATATATATATATATATATATATGGTCAATTCCACCTCAATCCAACAAATCCGGGAAGGGTACCCCTTTTGATTTGGCTTAAATTTTGCATGGAGGTAGTATCTAAGGGTATCTCATAATCTGGAAATTTTTTTTGACCGAAAGTGATTTTTGACGGAGATAGGGGCAAAAGAAAAAAAAATTGCAAGGTGAATTTTCACATTTGATGCAAACTTTGCGAGGTTATAAGTCAAAAAGTATTAAAGCTAGAG